>SJYQ01004954.1:2453589-2490961 GCA_006410935.1 Redunca redunca
CCGAAGAATTGATGCTTTTGAACTGTGGTGTTGGAGAAGACTCTTGAGAGTCCCTTGGACTGCGAGGAGATCCAACCAGTCCAATCTGAAGGAGATCAATCCTGGGATTTCTTTGGAAGGAATGATGCTGAAGCTGAAACTCCAGTACTTTGGCCACCTCATGCGAAGAGTTGACTCATTGGAAAAGACTTTGATGCCGGGAGGGATTGGGGGCAGGAGGAAAAGGGGACAACCGAGGATGAGATGGCTGGATGTCATCACTGACTCAATGGATGTGAATCTGAGTGAACTCCGGGAGTTAGTGATGGACAGGGAGGCTTTGCGTGCTGCGATTCATGAGGTCACAAAGAGTCGGACACGACTGAGTGACTGAACTGAACTGAACTGAACTGAATGTGGTAGAGGTAAACATAGGATGCCAGAGAAAATAGCTAACCCAAACTCTGATAGAATGAGGTCAAGTTATGAAGTTGAAGAGGTGGAAGAAGTGAAAGGATAAAAGGCTGCAAGTTGGGGAGGGAAGGGAGCAGGGAGGAGGGAGGGGTTATAGTAAAAGTTCACTGAACCCATCTTGGACCAGGTCCATCACTGTGGGAATGACAGAAGGAGAACTATGATCCTGAGCAGCATTTGGTGAAAGATTTGATGTGATAATGTAACTCAGGAAAATCTATTCAGTTCCCAAAGCAAAACCCTACAGAAGCTTCCTGCTGCCTACAGGATAAAATCAAGATTACTTGGTGAGACCTTGAAGTCATCTACAGTTTGTTCTCTGATGTTTTAATAGTGAAAGTGAAAGTCGCTCAGTCACGTCTGGCTCTTTGCAACCTCATGGATTATACAGTCCATGGAATTCTCCAGGCCAGAATACTGGGCTGGGTTGCCGTTCCCTTCTTTGGGGGATCTTCCCAACCCAGTATCAAACCCAGGTCTCCTGCATTGCAGGTGGGTTCTTTACCAGCTGAGTCACCAGAGAAACCCCAAAATACTGGAGTGGTGGCCTATCCCTTCTCCAGCAGATCTTCCCGGCCCAGAAGTTGAACTGGAGTCTCCTGCATTGTAGGTGGATTATTTACCAGCTGAGCTACCAGGGAAGCCCCTGGTTTAACCATATTGCCCTTAATTCCTTACCTCAGTTCCCACCATCTAGTTTTATGCTTTCTGATTCTGCTTTATTCAGTCTTGACTTTGTGCCTTGTAAAAAGACATGTCCCCACATGGGATGCCTTTTCTTTCTCTCTCTCCTACTCATTATATAAGATGTAAAATGTACCTAGACTCTTCTTTGTTTCCTTTTTGGCCTCACCACAGGGCATGCAGGATCTTATTTCCCCCACCAGGGACAGAATTCATGCCTCCTGCAGTGGAAGTGTAGAGTCTTAACCGCTGGATTGCCAGGGAAGTCCCACAGGTAGACTCTTGACATATTTTCCCACCTGCTCCATTCCTCACTGATATGTCTTCTTCAGATCCCACCACATGTTAACATCCCTTCTCATCTTCAGACACAAAATCAGTACTGCGTAGGACTGTTTTGAGCTGTTTTGTGGGTTAATGCTTTACATGCATCATGAGAATGAAGGTTCCTGGAAAAAGCGGTCATAAAATGTTTCCCACATGTCCTCTTAGTGCCCAACAATACTTTATGCACACTTGATATTTAAGTAGACACTTAAATACTTATTGAGTAAATAAATGAATGAGTCAGATGAATAAAAAGTTATGAGGTTAGATATGCTGCTAGAAAAGGAAGTCAAAGAATGGATAATAACTAGAGGAGATCCTAATAGCACAAGGAAAATAAATAGTACTTGTGGTTTGAAGTATTCTCAAAAAGTACAGGTTTTGAGGGAAAGTACTTAAATTTACTTTAAAGCATTACAGTAGAAATTCAGACATGAAAAAATAAGTTTATATACTTCTCAGTTTAAGGCACTTTATCATAGTCTATAAGATCATGCTCTTTTAAAAAAAAGTCTGTTTATTTCTGTCCCTCTTTATCTTTATTCCTATTGTCATTACTCTGTGGCAGCCATTCTAATTCAGTTAACGTGTATTCTCTTTTTATACCAGTTTTTTTAAACTGTGTATTTTTTGTTTTTTAGTACATGTTTAAAACATACATTCTGTAATGCCTATGGATCTCAATTTCTGTTCTTTTTTCACTAAGTGGTAAAGTTTTAAAGATCTGTCCATAATTGCTACCATATAGATCTGTTGTTTCTACATGAGACATCATTATGAATTCACCACATTTTACCTATTTATACCTCCAGCAATAGAAACCATATCACAATCTCATTGTTTCTTCATACAGCTAGTGTGAGAGTTTATTTTGGTTATATCTCCAGGAATGGCATTTCTGGATCACAGGATATGCATTATTTAATTTGGCTACAAAGTACTAAATTTCACTGCAGAATTGTGACATTAGTTTATATACATGTTCCCTCTCCTCAGCCCCTTCCCTTCCCAAATAGAGCCTCTTTCACTTAAAAAAAAAAAAAAAGAAGAAAGGAAGAAAAGAAATCTGCCTGTGGGAACCTTTCCAGACTCTGTCTCAGGGTACTAGTACTTAGGTGCAATATCAAAAACAACAGAATGATCTCTGTTCATTTTCAAGGCAAACCATTCAATATCACAGTAATCCAAGTCTATACCCTAAGCGTGCTTCTATGCCAAAGAAGCTGAAGTTGAACGGTTCTACAGGACCTACAAGACCTTCTAGAGCTAATGCCAAAAAAAGATGTCCTTTTCATCATAGAAAGCAAAAGTAGGAAATCAAGAGTTACCTGGAGTAACAGACAAGTTTGGCCTTGGAGTACAAAATGAAGCACGGCAAAGGACAACAGTTTTGCCAAGAGAACACCCTCTTCCAACAACACAAGAGATGACTCTACATATGGACATCACCAGATGGTCAATGCCAAAATCAGATTGATTATTTCTTTGCATTCAAAGATGGAGAAACTCTACACAGTCAGCCAAAACAAGACCAGGATCTGACTGTGGCTCAGATCATGAACTCCTTATTGCAAAATTCAGACTTTGGTTGAAGAAAATAGGGAAAACCACTAGACTATTCAGGTATGACCTAAATCAAATACCTTATGTTTATAGAATGGAAATGACAAATAGATTCAAGGGATTAGATCTGATAGTGTGCCTGAAAAACTATGGGCAGAGGTTCAAACATTGTACAGAAGGTGGTGATCAAAACCATCCCCAAGAAATAGAAATGCAAAAAGGCAAAATGGTTGTCTGAGGAGGCCTTAAAAATAACTGAGAAAAGAAGAGAAGCTAAAGGCAAAGGAGAAAAGGAAAGATATGCCCATCTGAATGCAGAGTTCCAAAGAATAGTAAGGAGAGATAAGAAAGTCTTCCTAAGTGAACAATGCAAAGAAATAGAGGAAAACAACAGAATAGGAAAGACTAGAGATGTCTTCACAAAAATTAAAGATACCAAGGGAATATTTCATGCAAAGATGGGCACAACAAAGGACAGAAATGGTATGGACCTAATAGAAGCAGAAGATATAAGAAGAGGTGGCAAGAATACACAGAAACTATACAAATCCTCAAAGATGATGCTGTTAAAGTGCTGCACTTAATATGCCAACAAATTTGGAAAACTCAGCAGTGGCCACAGGACTGGAAAAGGTCAGTTTTTATTCCAATCTCAAAGAAACGCAATGTCAAAGAATGTTCAAGTTCAGTTCAGTAACTCAGTCATGTCCAACTCTTTGCAGCCCCATGGACTGCAGCACGCCATGCTTCCCTGTCCATCACCAACACCCAGAGCTTGCTCAAACTCATGTCCATCAAGTCGGTAATGCCATTCAACCATTTCATCCTCTGTCATCCCCTTTTCCTCCTGCCTTCAATCTTTCCCAGCTGGGAAAGAATGTTCAAACTACCACATAATTGCACTCATCTTATATGCTAGCAAAGTAATGCTACAAATTCTCCAAGCTAGACTTCAACAGTACGTGAACCGAGAACTTCCAGATGTTCAAGCTGGATTTAGAAGAGGCAGAGCAATGAGAGATAAAATTGCCAACATCTGTTGGATCCTAGAAAACGCAAGAGAATTCCAGAAAAACATCTACTTCTGCTTTATTGATGATGTAAAGCCTTTGACTGTGTGGACCACATCGGTGGAAAATTCTGAAAGAGATGGGAATACCAGACCACCTTACCTGCTTCCTGAGAAATCTGTATGCAGGTCAAGAGGCAACAGTTAGAACCGGACATGGAACAACTGACTGGTTCAAGATTGGGAAAGGAGTACGTCAAATCTATATATTGTCACCCTGCTTATTTAACTCATATGCAGAGTACATCATGAGAAATGGTGGGCTGGATGAAGCACAAGCTGGAATCCAGATTGCCAGGAGAAATATCAATAACCTCAGATTATGCAGATGACATCACATTTATGGGCAGAAAGTGAAGAGGAACTAGAGAGCCTCTTGATAAAAGTCAAAGAGGAGAGTGAAAAAAGTGGCTTAAAACTCAGCATTCAGAAAACTAAGATCATGGTATCCGGTCCCATTACTTCATGGGAAATAGATGGGGAAACAATGGAAATAATGACAGACTTTATTTTGGGGGGCTCCAAAATCGCTGCAGATAGTGACTGCAGCCATGAAATTAAAAGACGCTTACTCCTTGGAAGAAAAGCTATGATAAACCTAAACAGAATATTAAAAAGCAGAGATATTACTTTGCCAAGAAATGTCCATCTAGTCAAATCTATGGTTTTTCCAGTAGTCATGTATGGTTATGAGAGTTGGACCATAAAGAAGGCTGAGTGCTGAAGAATTGATGTATTTGAACTGTGGTGTTGGAGAAGACTCTTGAGAGTCTCTTGGACTGCACAGAGATCCAACCAGTCAATCCTAAAGGAAATCAATCCTAAATATTCATTGGAAGGCCTGATGCTGAAGCTGAAGCTCCAATACTTTGGCCACCTATTGCGAAGAGCCGACTCTTTAGAAAAGACCCTGATGCAGGCAAAGATTGAAGTCAGGAGGAGAAGGGGAGGACAGAGGATGAGATGGTTGGATGGCATCACTGACTCAATGGACATGAGTTTGAGCAAACTCTGGGAGATGGTGAAGGGCAGGGAAGCCTGGCGTGCTGCAGTCCATGGGGTCACAAAGAGTGAACAGCATGACCCAAGCGACTGAACAGCAAATGAGAAATTATTATCTAGTTCTCTAATATTTGCTAGACTAACACAGTTAAAACTGATATCTCATTGTTGTTTTAATAGGTGTTCCATTGTTTATTAATGAGTTTCAATATCTTCAGTTTGTTTCACTTTCTTCTATAAATTGTCTGATTTTGAGAAATTGTCTGTTTTTTAATTAAGGGAATTCTTGTCTTTTGCTTGTTAATTTTTTTAATGTCTTTTCGGATCCTTTATTTTTATTATTTAAAAAATTTTCTTTTTAATTGATTTTTGGCTGGTCTGGATCTTCACTGCTGTGTATGAGCTTTCTCTAGTTGCAGAGAGTCGGGGCTACTCTTCATTATTGTGCACAGGCTTCTCATTGTGGTGGCTTCCCTTGCTGAGGAGCAGGGATCTAGGTGCATGGCCTTCAGTAGCTGCAACATGTGGGCACACTTGTTACAGGTGCATGAGATTTGTTGCTTTGCAGTATGTGTGATCTTCCCAGATCAGGGATCCAACCTGTGTCCCCTGCATTGGCAGGCAGGTTCTTAAGCACTAGACTACCAGGGAGTTCTGCTTGCCAATTAATACTTATAGTAAATGTTTATAAAACCATTTTTAAACCAAGGAAATTAGCTTAAGTTGTAATACTGAATTACTTTGTACCAAATACCTCTTACTTTTTTTTTTTTATTATTAAACATTATTTCTGAGTTTGAGAAGATTGTAGTGGCTATGTAGTTTTTTGACCCTCTCAAATCCCCACATATAAAATATATAGCAAAACAAACAAACAAACAAACAAACAAACCCATGGAGAAAATTTTCAACAGAACTAAATAGACTTCAGTTTCTACTTTGGCATGTAAGGAGATGAGAAGTTTCACTTCCAATGCCACACCAAGAAAAAAACTGAACTAACTGAAAATCAACAACTCTTTTTTGAAGAAATGTCAACATGTCATCTAAAACTGAAATGCAGAAAGAAAAATGGAATGAAATGAAAAAGCCAGATATATAAAAAAAGAGATATTTGATCCTATGGGACAATTAGAAAATGCATAACATATGTGCTTCCCAGGTGGCTCAGTGGTGAAGACCCCACCTGCCAGTGAAGGCGATGTGGGTTTGATCCCTCGGTGAGGAAGATACCCTGGAGGATGAACTGGCAACCCACTTCTGTATTCTTACCTGGTAAATTCCCTGAACAGAGGAGCCTGTGGGCTACAGTCCACTGGGTCGCAAAGAATCATGTATGACTGAGTACACACACACACTCACAACATCTGTGCAATGGCAATCAGAAGAAGAAAGGGATAAGCACAGATATTTCCCAAAATTAGTGATAAGTACCAAACCACAGATCCAGAAGCTCATAGAACACCAAGAAGAATAAATACCAAACTAAGTGACAAGTTAACTCTAGGACATCCTGAGTACAATCAGGTAGAAATCAGCAACAACAAGATTGTGAATGTTATTATCATCCATATACAAGATAGCAGAAAGAAGCAGTGGGGTGGCAGATGAACTGAGAACAAGAGAAACTCATAGATGCGGCCAGATCATCACTAAGAAGTGTGGTGGGCACTTTGAGAATGTCGACTGACCTTGGGAGGGGTTCTGCCTACTCCACCAGTGAGTGAGGGCAAGCAGCCTTGTGATAAAGCATAAAGGACTATTAAGTCCACCCCCATCATCTCTTGAAATGAACCCTCTGTGGTTTCTTCTCAGAAGTGCTCAAATGGGAAAACTTGCTGGGAGTGAAAACAATATTGTTTTCATGAGCTTTCCCTGAGTAATCTACTGAAGAACAACTTACCAATCAAAATAATATGAGAGACCTTATCATATCATTGTACTGGCTGCTGCTGCTGCTAAGTCGCTTCAGTCGTGTCCGACTCTGTGTGACCCCATAGATGGCAGCCCACCAGGCTCTGCCGTCCCTGGGGTTCTCCAGACAAGAACACTGGAGTGGGTTGCCATTTCCTTTTCCAATGCATGAAAGTGAAAAGTGAAAGTGAAGTCGCTCAGTCATGTCCAACTCTTTGTGACCCCAAGGACCGCAGCCTACCAGGCTCCTCTGTCCATGGGATTTTCCAGGCAAGAGTACTGGAGTGGGGTGCCATTGCCTTCTCTGGTTGTATTAGCAGTAGGCATCAAATATACTGTATGATTACTTGTAGAACTAATATTATGTGAATATTTAAAAGGAAAAGAGCATGTAATGGTGACCTGATCAAAGAATATAGACATGGTATAAGTATTTTAAAAGGAGAAAATTATGGTAGCATATGCAAAAGTTGTTCAAATGGCTTTCAGAAGTCATAATGACTAGTGATAGTATTGGAATTTTTTTCTGAGACTGTTGTATGTTTATGTAGAATAAAACAAATGACTAATTAATGGTTATTTAATTTTGCTGCCTCTGTCCTTGAGAACCAGGATTCTCTGTGTAGTTGAAAAGAATCAGATTTAATATAAAAGAAGTTAAATAAAAATCTTTAATCCTGTATATGGATTGGAAAGTTAAGTATGAACTCATAAGATATTTTATCTCTCTACTGAAAAGATCTAGAAATAATGATCAGCCAAGCACCCATGGCACCCAGGCTCTGGTCATTCTCTAGATCATTCTGAATAAAATAAACCAGGACTTCTTGGAGAAATAGCTAATTTTTTTTTTTAGCCCATACTTTTCTTTTTCTTTCTTTCCTTTTTTTTGGGGGGGGGGGGATCTGTGTCACACATGTGGGATCTTGGTTTCCAGACCAGGGGTAGAATCTGGGCCCCCTGAAATTGGAAGCTCAGAGTCTTAACCACTGGACCACCAGGAAGTTAGAGCAGGCAATTTTAAGAAAATTCTGAAAACATATAGAGAGCAAAAGAGCTATTAAAGACTACTAGGATTATCTCAAATAACTCAGGAGACAGTTTGAAGAGGCCCCTTTGGGAAAGATGAGATAAATTGAATTTCAGTAGCAGTAAGAATTGCAATGAATTGTAAATACATAAACTAATTTGGCAACCCACTCCAGTGTTCTTGCCTGGAGAATCCCAGGGATGGGGGAGCCTGGTGGGCTGCTGTCTCTGGGATCGCACAGAGTCGGACACAACTGAAGCGACTTAGCAGCAGCAGCAAACTAATTTTACTATAGTGTAGTAAACTATACTGCTGTGTAAAAAAAAGTTGCTCTGGGATTTCCCTTGTGGTCCGGTGGTTAAGACATCCCACTTCTAATGGCAGGAGATGTGGGTTCAATCTATGGTCAGGGAATGAAGATCCTGCATGTCACAATTAAAAGATCCCATACGCTGCAAAAAGGGCTTCCCAGGTAGCTCTGTGGTAAAGAACCCGCCTGTCAAGGCAGGAGTCCCAGGAGACGTGAGTTCAATTTCTGGGTCAGGAAGAGCCTCTGGAGGAGGAAGCGGCACCCCACTCCAGTATTCTTGCCTGGAGAATTCCATTGACAGATGAGCCCGGCAGGCTATAGTCCATAGGTCACAAAGAGTTGGACACAACTGAGACCCAGTGCAGCAAAATAAATAAATAAAATATTAAAAAAAATAAAGTGTGTATTATTCAATTAGTTGTGTCTGAATCTTTGCAACCCCTTGGACTACAGCCAGCCAGGCTCCTCTGTCCATGGAATTCTCCAGGTAAGAATACTGGAGTGGGGTGCCATTTCCTTCTCCAGTAGATCCACCTGACCCAGGGATCAAACCTGGGTCTTCTACATTGCAGGTGGTTCTTTACCATCTGAGTCACCAAAGCATTAATTAAAAAAGAAAAAAAAAATTCCTCCAAAGCCTTGCTTAAAGCCAGACAAGTTTATCATATTGCAGTTTCAGAGTCAGGAATTCATGATCAACTTAACTGTGATCTTATCTCGGGGTCCTTAGGGAGACTGCAGTCAGGCTGTTCAGTGGCAATATGCTTATTGGAATCTGGGCATGGAAGATCCACTTTGAAACACATTCACATGGCTCTTTTTTTTTTTATAATTTTTTAACACAAAAAACAGTTTGTATTGGAGTATAGCCGATTAACAATGTTGTGATAGTTTCAGATGAACAGTGAAGGGACTCAGCCTTACATATACATGTATCCATTCTCCCCCAAACCCCTTTCCCATCCAGGCTGACAAATAACATTGAGCAGAGTTCACTATGCTATACAATAGGTTTTGTTGGTTATGCATTTTAAATATAGCAATGTGTACATGAACTTACTTACAAAACAGAAAGAGACTCACAGACTTAGAAAATGAACTCATGGTTGCTGTGGGGAAGGGAGTGGTTAGGACTTTGGGAAGGTCATGTATACATGACTCTTGACAGGAGGCTTACAGACTGCTTACAACATGGCTTCCCTCAGAGTGAGTGTGGAGAAAGGGCAGTCTGGTGAGTGATAACTAAAAATGAAAGCTGAAGACTTTTAACCTAATCTCCAAAGTGGCACACCATTACTTCTGCTGTACAAGCATACCTTGTTTTATTGTGGTTTGCTTTATTGTACTTCATAGATAATGCTTTTATTTTACAAATTGCACCCTGCATTGAGCAAGTCTCTTGGTTCAATTTTTCCAACAGCATTTGTTCACTGTGTGGCTCTGTGTCAGATTTTGATAATTCCTGCAATATTTCACACTTTATCATTGTTGTTATATTTTTTATGGTGATCTGTGATCTTTGATGATATGTTCTTTGATGTTACTATTATAATTGTTTTAGGCACCATGAACCATACCCATTTAAGACTGTGAACTTAAAAAAATATGTGTGTTCTGACTGTTCCACCTACTGGTTGTTCACCCTTCTCTATCCCTCTCATTGGGCCTTCCTATTCTGAGATACAATAATATTGAAATTAGGCCCATAAAGACCCTACAGTGACATCTAAGTGTTCACTTTAGATCAAAAGCCAGAAATGATTAAGCTTAGTGAAGAAGGTATGTCGAAAATATATAGGCAGAAAGCTGAGTCTCTTGCACTAAACAGTTAACCAACTTGTGAATGCAAAGGAAATGTTCTTGAAGGAAAGGAAAAGTGCTACTCCAGGGAACCCACACATGGTAAGAAAATGAAACAGCCTTATTGCTGGTATGGGTAATTTTGAGTGATCTGGATAGAAGAGAAAATGAGCCCCAAATTTCCTTAACTCATAGCAAGATCCTAACTCTCTTTAATTCTATGAAGGCTGAGAGAAGTGAGAAAGCTGCTGAAGAAAAGTTTGAAGCTAGCGGAGATTGGTTAATGAGATTAAAGAAAGAAGCCATTTCCATAACATAAGTGCAAGGTGAAGCAGCAAATGTTGATGTAGAAGCTGTAGCAAGTTATCCAGAAGGTAAGATAATTAATGAAAATGGCTACAGTAAAAAAGAGATTTTCAGCATGAACAAAGTACACTTATATTGCAAGAAGATGCCATCTAGGACTTTCAGAGCTATAGAGGAGAAATCAATGCCTGGCTTCAGAAAGCTTCCAAGGACAGGCTGACTCTCTTATTAGGGGCTTATGTAGCTGATGTCTTTAAGCCGAATATTTTAAGCCCACAGTGGAGACCTATTGCTCAGAAAAGAAAGATTATTTTCAAAGTGTTACTGCCCATTGACAATATGCCTGGTCATCCAAGAGCTGTGATGGAGATATACAATAAGATTAATGTTGTTTTTGTGCCTGCAGATACAAAGTTCATATATCAGCCCATGGATCAAGGAGTCATTTGTAATTTCAGGCATTATTGAAGAAATATATTTCATGAGCTACTGTAGATAGTGATTGCTCTGATGCTAAGAAAATTGAAAACCTCTGGAAAGGATTCACTATTCTATTTAATGCATGCTAAGTTGCTTCAGTCGTGTCCAACTGTTTGCAACCCTATGGACTAGAGCCCATCAGGCTTCTCTGTCTATGGGATTCTCCAGGCAAGAATACTGGGGTGGGTTGCCATGCCCTCCTCCAGGGGATCTTCCCGACCCAGGGACTGAACTCACATCTCTTTTGTCTCCTGCATTGGCAGGCAGGTTCTTTACCACTAGCCCCACCTGGGAGGCCATTCTATTTAATAGATACCATTAAGAACATTTGTGGAACTTCCCTGGTAGTCCAGTGGTTAAAGTCTGCCTTGCAATGCAGGGGATGTGTGTTCTATCTCTAGTTGGGGAACTAAGATCCCATATGCCACAGGGCAACAAAACCCACGTGCTGTTAACTACTGACCCCAGGAGCTCTGGAGCCCACCCACCACACATACTTACTTTCTGCATGATGCGAGTAAGACCCAACATAGCCAAATACATAAACAAATAAATATATTTTTAAAGAGAACATTTGTGATTAATGGGAAGAGTTTAAAATTTCAACATTAATAGGAGTTTGGAAAAAGTTCATTCCAACACTCATGGGTGATTTTAAGGGGTTTGGTATTTCAGTAGAGGAAGTAACTGTGGGTGTGGTAGAAATATCAAGAGAACTAGAATTAGACATGGAGCCTGAATTGCTATAATCTTATTATAAAACTTTAAACAATGAGGAGCTTCATATTATGGATGAGCAAAGAAATTGCTTTCTTGAGATGGAATCTACTCCTAGTGAAGGTGCTGTGAAGGTTGTTGAGATGACAACAAAAGATTTAGAATATTGCATAAACTTTGTTGATAAAGTAGTGGCAGATTCTGAGAGGACTGACTTCAATTTTAAAGAAGTTCTGCTATGGTAAAATGCTATCTCAGATCATTGCGTGCTACAGAGAAGTCATTCATGAGAGGAAGAGTCAGTCAGTGCAGCAAATGTTATTGTTGTCTTATTTTAAGAAATTGATTAGGATGGCCAAAGCCACCCCAACCTTTAGCAACCACTGCCCTGATTAGTCAGCAGTCATCAACATCTAGGCAAGACCCTCTACCAGCAAAAGTTTAGGGCTCACTAAAGGCTCAGATAATGGTTAGAAATTTTTAGCAGTAAAATATTTTAAAATTAAGATACGTACTTTAAAAAAAAGACAATGACATTTAATAGACTATAGTATAATGTAAATATAACTTGTATATGCACGGGGAAACCAAAAAACTCATGTGACTAGCTTTATTGCAATATTCTCTTTATTCTGGTGGTCTGGAACTCGACTCACAATATATCTGAGGATGCTTGTAATTATTGGTTAAACAGACCAACCCTTCCTATGTGAGAGGAGGGGACCATATAAAAGTGTCAATACTGGAAGCCAGGGATCACTTGGCTTGGATTCTGGCTTCCGCAATCTGAAACCTATTAGATATGCTTAAATCCATTAGTTCATAGCAGAGAGAATTAGAAACCTGTACCAGACATAAAAGACCCATATTTTAAAAAATAGGCAAGACTCTAGCAGCTAGGGATGCACATTTGATTGATAAAATTATAAAGAAATGCAAGTGAAGTTATCAAAGCCAGGAGAGTAGAAGTGAATGATTACTCTAAAAGCCAAGATAGTAGTTACTTTTGGAAGGGGTGGGAACAGTCTGTGATAGATATGGGGCACATGGAGAGGCTTCTTTGTGGCTAGCAAAGTTTTATTTTTTGACCTGCCGTCAATAATTTACTGCGACATTAATTTTTTTCATGTGGTTTTTCTTTATTTGTGTTTTATTTTACAATAAAACAACATCTCTGAAAATAATACATCCATGTGGTAAAATACTCAAAGTGGAAGATTTTATATAGTAAAAAAATCAATATTCCCAACTCATCTACTAGTCCTTGAATTTTCTTCCCTAGAGGTATCTGTTGTCACCTGCTTCTTGAGTATCTATCCAGAGATCTCATGCATATAAAATCACACACACATACATACGTATGTGTATAAATATGCATAAAATTTGTTTTCATTTAAAAGTATAAGTGGTAGAATTAGAATACCATGCACATATTCTGATCTTTATTTCACTTTTTTTTTTTAAGTTTGCTCTAGTTCTTACAGCCAGGATGCTATTTTGTGTGTGTGTCTCCCTCTATTTTTTTTTTTTTTGGCTGTGCTTGTCATTGTTTCTGTGAGGGCTTTCCTCTAGTTGCAGTGAGGAGGGGGCTACTCTCTAGTTGCAGTCCACAAGCTTCTCATTGTGGTGGCTTCTCATTGCAGAGCATAGGCTCTAAGGGACCTGGGCTTCAATAGCTGGAGTGTGTGGATTCGGCGGTTGTGACTCTAGTTGAGCTTCCCAGGTGGCGCTAGTGATAAAGAACCCATCTGCCAGTGCAGGAGACATAGAGATGTGGGTTCAGTCCCTGGGTTGAGAAGATCCCCTGGAGGAGGGCATGGCAATCCACTCCAGTATTCTTGCCTGGAGAATCCCATGGCCAGAGGAGCCTGATGGACTATAGTCCATAGGGTCACAAAGAGTCGGACATCACTGAAGCGACTTAGCATGGCACGTCAGTACTGTATATGATACAAGATACTGTAGATGTTAGTAATACTAGACATCAAAAACAAAAAGATAGTGTGAAAAAATTCACATTTACTTACAGGTAAAATGATTCATGCTTTGATACCAAAGAAGCAGCAATGTGATTGCTTTATGGTATCTTTGTGTAATCAAAAAGATTGCCTCGTGGTAGACTAGCCTATACACATGATTTTGAGCAGGCTCCGCGAGATGGTGATGTACAGGGAAGCCTGGCATGCTGCAGTCTATGGGGTCACAAAGAGTTGGACACGACTTAGCAACTGAACTGAATGAATAAATCATTATAAAATTTTTGTAGCATGCAGGATTACAGTCCTATTCATAATACAGTATTGGAAATACTGTTTTGTTTTTTAAAAAACCACTTACCTGTGATAATGGGCTGATATACAGTTTCTCCAGTTACAAGAGAGAAGCGTACTGTATGGTAATGTTATTCTTTGAAAGTAATATTGTAGAACAGTAAAGAAAACTAACACATTATTAATTTAAATTAAATATCATTACTTTATGCCTATGTAGGAATAGATTAGTAACTACATATGTTTTATGCATTCACCATATACCTTTTTCTTAATTTTTTTCAATATTTTTGACCATGGAGTTCTTCTGCACATTTTTTCAAACTTTCAAAAATATTTTTAAAAATTTCATTGTATTTGTCGAAGAATATCCATGTATATGTGAGCTTACCCACTCCGTCCACCCTAGACCAGGGGCTTCCCAGGTGGTTCAGTGGTAAAGAATCTGCCTGCAATGTAGGAGACTTGAGTTTGATCCCTGGGTCAGGAAGGTCCCATGGAGAAGGAAATGGCAATCCCTCCAGGATTCTTGCCTAGGAAATCCCACAGACAGAGGGATTGGCTTGGCAGGCTGCAGTCCATGGAGTCAAAAAAGACTCCAACACGACTTTTCAACTAAATGAAAGTGAAAGACGCTCAGTCGTGTCTGACTCTTTGCAATCCCTTGGAATATTCAGTCCATGGAATTCTCCAGGCCAGAATACTGGAGTAGGTAGCCTTTCCCTTATCCAGGGGATCTTTCCAGCCCAGGGATCAAACCCAGGTCTCCCACATTGCAGGTGGATTCTTTACCAGCTAAGCCACAAGGGAAGCCCCTTGCTATTCCAACTAAATAGCAACAACAAAAAGTGAACCCACACAGTTGAATGTTGTTCAAAGGATCAGTTCCTATTTTTAGTCTACAATCCATGTATTTTAACCTGCAAGTTCAGTTCAGTTCAGTCACTCAGTCGTGTCCGACTCTTTGCAGCCCCATGAATCACAGCACGCCAGGCCTCCCTATCCATCACCAACTCCCGGAGTTCACTCAGATTCACATCCATTGAGTCAGTGATGACATCCAGCCATCTCATCCTCTGTCGTCCCCTTCTCCTCCTGCCCCCAGTCCCTCTCAGCATCAGAGTCTTTTCTAATGAGTCAACTCTTCACATGAGGTGGCCAAAGTACTGGAGTTTCAGCTTTAGCATCATTCCTTCCAAAGAAACCCCAGGGCTGATCTCCTTCAGAATGGACTGGTTGGATCTCCTTGCAATCCAAGGGACTCTCAAGAGTCTTCTCCAACACCACAGTTCAGACAGCAGTTTAAATCAGAAGGTAACTTTTCTAAGAATGTACTTTATTAAGTCAGCAGATATGTTTCTAATTTCTTAACGTGGAGGTACCTACCATTCATATAGATTTTGAAGGTATCCCTGGTGGCTCAGAGGATAAAGCGTCTGCCTGCAAAGCAGGAGACCCGGGTACAATCCCTGGGTTGGGAAGATCCCCTGGAGAAGGAAATGGCAACCCACTCCAGTATTCTTGCCTGGAGAATCCCATGGACAGAGGAGCCTGGTAGACTACAGTCCATAGGGTCACAAAGAGTCGGACAGGACTGAGTGACTTCACACACATTTTTCATGAAGTTTAAAATTTACCTGTTTTTTTCACCCAACTTCTCAATTTAAGCAAACCTGTTCACCCTTTGATTCAGATAAGATTACTGAAGGAGGGGTGGATTCTGGAGTTAGCAAAGTGCTTCTTCAGCATTTCCCTCAATGAACTCAGATTTTATGGCCAAGTGTTAAAACAACACACCTGGGATTAACCTTTGTGCTTCTAAGCTGATAACTACCTGTTTATGGTGATAACCAAGATTAAAGGAGACAGATGTACAGGTTTCTACAGCCTTTAAATGCTAATCTTGGGCCAGTAAATGTTTCCTGGGCACCAAATTATATTGTTTTGTTTTTATTTTTTAATTTAGTCAAGTGTTAACTATTTTTTCCTTTTAATATTTACTGTTTTTTTGTTCGCTTAAGTAGTATTTATTGAGCACCTACCATTAAGTTAACAGTGGGCTACCATGGGGATATGAAGAAAGGAAGTACAAACACAGAACTTACAGTCTTGCAGGGATTCACAATATATGCATATATGAACCAGTTAGTGAACAGATGTATTATATATATCTTATGTTTGTCTCGATGTATGTAAACATATATAAACATATGCAGTACACATGTAAATATACATGTATACTAAGTGGGATGGCACAGATAATTAGTAAGTGGGCAAGATGCAGTATGGAAATTATTGGAAGGGACTATAAGTCAAAGCACTTGGAAGGTGATGTGACTCTGTCAGGCAAGACTGTGCTGCAGCAAGCTCTGGAGCTGAGTTTTTTATTTTTCTTTTGAAATGATTACAGACTCATGGGAAGTAGAAACCAATAATACAAAGAGGTCCCATGAACCATACCCCCAGTTTTCCCCAATAGTAGCATCTTATATAACTTCAGTACAGTACCCAAACTGGCATACTGACATTGGAACAACCTGCAGCTCTTTTCCAGATTTCACCAGTTTTATATTCATATACTTCCATGGAGCTAAGTTTTGATAAACAAGTTCAATAGACCAAGAAGAGGAGTGAGAAATACTAGAGATAAGCAAAACCTCACAGGGCATTTATTTTGAAAAACTGTCCTGTTTCTTGTTCTTCCAACTCTTAGGCATCCCCTAAGTAAATTAACCACACTGCTTTCCTCACTGGGGGTTGACTTGTAACCGCCTCTTCACAAATTTTACCCAAGCACGTACATGGAAAAAGCAAGAGAGTTCCAGAAAAACATCTATTTCTGCTTTATTGACTATGCCAAAACCTTTGACTGTGTGGATCACAATAAACTGTGGAAAATTCTGAAAGAGATGGGAATACCAGACCACCTGACCTGCCTCTTGAGAAACCTGTATGCAGGTCAGGAGGCAACAGTTAGAACTGGACATGGAACAACAGACTGGTTTCAAATAGGAAAAGGAGTACGTCAAGGCTGTGTATTGTCACCCTGCTTATTTAACTTCTATGCAGAGTACATCATGAGAAACGCTGGACTGGAAGAAACACAAGCTGGAATCAAGACGGTCAGGAGAAATATCAATAACCTCAGATATGCAGATGACAACACCCTTATGGCAGAAAGTGAAGAGGAACTAAAAAAGCCTCTTGATGAAAGTGAAAGAGGAGAGTGAAAAAGTTGGCTTAAAGCTCAACATTCAGAAAACGAAGATCATGGCATCTGGTCCCATCACTTCATGGGAAATAGATGGGGAAATAGTGGAAACAGTGTCAGACTTTGTATTTTTGGGCTCCAAAATCACTGCAGATGGTGACTGCAGCCATGAAATTAAAAGACGCTTACTCCTTGGAAGAAAAGTTATGACCAACCTAGATAGCATATTCAAAAGCAGAGACATTACTTTGTCAACAAAGTCCGTCTAGTCGAGGCTATGGTTTTTCCTGTGGTCATGTATGGATGTGAGAGTTGGACTGTGAAGAGGGCTGAGTGCCGAAGAATTGATGCTTTTGAACTATGGTGTTAGAGAAGACTCTTGAGAGTCCCTTGGACTGCGAGGAGATCCAACCAGTCCATTCTGAAGGAGATCAACCCTGGGATTTCTTTGGAAGGAATGATGCTAAAGCTGAACCTCCAGTACTTTGGCCACCTCATGTGAAGAGTTGACTCATTGGAAAAGACCCTGATGCTGGGAGGGATTGGGGACAGGAGGAGAAGGGGACGACAGAGGCTGAGATGGCTGGATGTCATCACTGACTCAATGGACTTGAGTCTGAGTGAACTCCAGGAGTTGGTGATGGACAGGGAGGCCTGGTGTGCTGCAATTCATGGGGTCACAAAGAGTTGGACACGACTGAGTGACTGAACTGACTCACTGATTGACGTACTCCTGTTCTCTCTCTCTCTTTTTTAATTGAAGTATAGTTGATTTTTGGAGAAGGAAATGGCAACCCACTCCAGTATTCTTGCTAGAGAATCCCATGGACTGGAGCCTGTCAGGCTCCTCTGTCCATAGGGTCGCAAGAGTTGGACACGACTTAGTGACTAAACCACCATAGTTGATTTACAGTGTTGTGTTATTTACTGCTGAACAGCAAAGTGATTCAGTTACGTTGTTGTTGTTCAGTTGCTAAGTTGTGATTCAGTTATACATGCATACATATATGTGTATGTATATATATGCACTCTATTAAAAATATTCTTTTCCATTATGGTCTATCATAGGATTGAATTTAGTTATCTGTGCTATACAGTAGGACCTTACTGTTTGTCCATTCTGTATCTAAAAGCTTACATCTACTACCCCCAACCTCCCACTCCATCCCTCCCCCTGACCCTTGGCAACTGCTAGTCTGCTCTCTATGTCCATAATTCTGTTTTTATTTCATAGATAGGTTCATCTGTGTTATATTTTAGATTCCACATCTCAGTGATATCATATGGTATTTGTCTTTCTTTTTCTACTTGCTTCACTTAGTATGATAACCTCTTAGTTACATTCATATTGCTGCAAGTGGCATTATTTCATTATTTTTATGGCCAGGTAGTATTCCACTGTGTGGAATACTTCTTCTTTACACGTTTATCTGTCACTCTTGTTCTCTTATTCCAGTGATCCAAACATAGACAGTCTCCCTCCTAGAAATAATTTGTTTTCTATAGGCTAGTTTGTAAATAAGCAGTTTGGAACCTGGAACAGATTTTCTCATAGCAACAGAGGTACATGGGTTATAGGCTCCCTGGCCTATCTCTGGGCCTGTGTTACTCAAAATGTAACTAATATGTATACAGAACAATTCTGATCATTTCTGTACATGGTGGTAGTGGTGTGGTTTCTGAGAGTTAGGGAGGAGGATTCTCTGTTATGTCAGATGGGCTCCTATTCTTCAAAGTTCTATTGCTACAAACCCCCACTGCATACAGTGAGTAATATTAAAGGAAAAGCCCCTTTTTAATATGCTTTTAATTACACAAAATGAAATCTTTCCTAATTTAAGTATGGAGAAGGAAATAGCAACCCACTCCAGTACTCTTGCCTGGGAAATCCCGTGGATGGAGGAGCCTGGTAGGTTACAGTCCATGGGGTCACGAAGAGTCGGACACAACTGAGCAACTTCATTTTCACTTTTCACTTTCATGCATTGGAGAGGGAAATGGCAACCCACTCCAGTGTTCTTGCCTGGAGGATCCCAGGAACAGAGGTGCGTGGTGGGCTGCCATCTGTGGGGTCGCAGAGTCAGACACAACTGAAGTGACTTATCAGCAGCAGCCATTTAAGTATTCACCAGCTAAACTATCAGTTCTATAAAGATGACAGAGGAAGTGCAGACAAGGGAGTTATTAAGAGAACTAAGCAGAGGAATATTGAGAAGAGACCTTCTTAACAAAAATACAGCAGAATAATATATTTGTTGTCTCTGGGAGGCAGAGTCACCAGTAATTCATTCTTCATATTCTCTCTCTTTCTCCCCCATCCCCACCTTCTCTGTCTTTCTTGTATCTTTCTGAATTCTCCAAATTCTCTACAACTGGGATACACTGCTTTTATAGCCAGGAAAATAAGAGTACTCTCGAATGAAAGAGTTGCATGCAGGTTTTTTGAAGCAGTTCCCAATATGCTTAGTAGGAGGGGAGGTAAAATATGGAGCATTCTACCACCATGTGGGGGTAGAATACACTGCACGTGGTGGAGGTGAGGTGGTTTCCAGGTACAGTAACATGTACCTTCTGAGTAGGCACAGGCACATACACAATTCAGAACTTTACAGAGGAGAAGTTTACTCTGAAAAGGAACAGATACTACCTCTTCCTTGGTTCCTGCAATGAAATATGAAGCCACCGTTGATACCATTGGGCAGCATCCTGCCAGAGTCAAGAAGAGTCTGATTGCTACTGAGCCGTAAGTGCTTTAAGTCCTAGGTTTACATCACCATTCTGGAAGAAATTATACTGAAAACCTTGCACTTCTCTTAAGGCATGTTGAGCTAAATCTGCTATCAGTAAGTGCTCATCCTCAAGAAAGGAGAAAGAAGAGCAAGTAAGGTGTCTAGAAATCTCTTAGTAATATCTTTCTGAAATACTTCTGTTTTCCTGAGTGGTCCTGATACTAATGATGTTCCTATGATCATGTTCACAGATCCTTTTCCATTTCTGTACAGAGCATCAAAGAGCAGTGTTTGGGCTTCTTGAGTCCTCTCTATGCCGTCCTAGATGGGACTTTAAATCTATAAATACTTATGCCATGCCCTTTAAAAGGGCTTATTTGACTTTACAGAGGGGATTGTTCACTCACGTCGCCATAGCAATGAAGAGGGTACACAGCCCACCCTCAAAATAACCACCACACTACCACTAAGTTTGGTCAACACAGTTCAGTTCAGTTCAGTTGCTCAGTCGTGTCTGACTGTTTGTGATCCCATGGACAGCAGCATGCCAGGCCTCCCCGTCCATCACCAACTCCCAAAGCTTACTCGTACTAATGTCCATTGAGTCGGTGATGCCATCCAACCATCTCATCCTCTGCCGTCCCCTTCTCCTCCCGCCTACAGTCTTTCCCAGCATCAGGGTCTTTTCAAATGAGTCAGTTCTTTGCATCAGGTGGCCAAAGTATTGGAGTTTCAGCTTCAGCATTAGTCCTTCCAATGAATATTCAGGACTAATTTCCTAAATAAGTCCTATTTCCTTCTATGTATTTTGTTCATATTTTGGTCTACAAGCACATGAAAGTATTTGTCTTCTAATCTCTCCTTATCTCAATGATGATTTGCATTACTTGCAGTAATCATCTGCTGTTACAATTTTGATTTCCATTATTCTATTACTTTGTAGATTATTTAATGGGAACATGATACTAATACATGTTCAATATGTTTGGTTTCTCCTTGTAGATACAATCATGCTGGCCTAAGCATACTAATGCTATAAAAAGCTAAAATGCTTCAACTTGCTTATTCTTCATGCTTTTAAAGAAATGAGAATTTCTCAGTTCAATAAAATAGATACTTAGCAATTTGAATCTATTTCTTGATAACTTTAAGAGAGAGTGAAAGTGAAAGTGAAGTCGCTCAGTCGTGTCCAACTCTTTTCGACCCCATGGACTGTAGCCTACTAGGCTCCTCCATCTGTGGGATTTTTCAGGCAAGAATATTGGAGTGGGTTGCCATTTCCTTCTCCAGGAGATCTTCCCAAGCCAGAGATTGAACCCGGGTCTCCCACATTGTAGGCAGATGCTTTACCCTCTGAGCCACCATCTGGAGCAGATATGATACTTTAGTAAGGATAATAAAGTTCTTACCTCAGTTTAATTTGGTTGTATAAACATTTCTTGCATGATGGACCATGTAAATGCTAGGTGATGCAAAAATGAGAAAGAAGCAGTTTCTATCTTTACAGGATGTACATCTAGTCAAAACAAAAATTGATGAAAACTTTTAAATGAATTTCCCTTTTGTCATTGTACCAAGGAGGTCTGTAATAGACACTAGGAGAAGGCAATGGCACCCCACTCCAGTTCTCTTGCCTGGAAAATCCCATGGACGGAGGAGCCTGGAAGGCTGCAGTCCATGGGGTCGCTGAGGGTCAGACACAACTGAGGAATTTCACTTTCACTTTTCACTTTCATGCATTGTAGAAGGAAATGGCAACCCATTCCAGTATTCTTACCTGGAGAATCCCAGGGACGGGGGAGCCTGGTGGGCTGCCGTCTATAGGGTCGCACAGAGTTGGACACGACTAATGTGACTTAGCAGCAGCAGGAGAGTGATCGTTAAGAAACTCCTGGCTGAATAGAAGTACAGTATAGGAAGGACTGTGGGTGGCACAAGTGGTAGGATGGCTAAACATGAGCACTTTTGTGAATAAAAGAGGTGCTACTAATATTTATGCCTATTCAAGAAGTGTAATCTTTGATTATTTTAGGCCAACAGGAAGTTATTATGCCCCTTGTTAAAAAACGTGATTTAGGAGAATTTCCATGAATCTAAATGGTAGGGAAGTGTATTTGTTTGCTAGCACTGCCATAAATGGATGACTCAAACAATGGAAATTTTATTGTCTTGCAGATCTGGAAGTTAATATCCAGAATCAAGGTGTTAGCAGGGTCAATTACTCCTGAAGACTGTGAGGGAAAGATCTATTCCAGGCCTTTCTCTGTGGCTTAAAAAGATTGTCTTTTTTCTATTTCTTGACATCATCTCCCCTCTATGCATATCTCTGTGTCCAAATTTCCCTATTTTATAAGGACACTAGTCATATTATCTTAGAGTCCATCCAAATGACCTCATTTATCCTGATTATCTCTGTAAAGATCCTAACTCCAGATTAGGTCACATTCTGAAATACTGTGGAGTAGTACACCAACATATCTTTGTTGGAGAGGGACATGGTTCAACTAACAACAGGAAGGATGGTAGAAACTTGACAAGAGCACCACAATAAAAGAGATGTTACATCTGGATGGCTAGTGGGTATCATCTTCTTGTATACATCATGATCAGGAGGCAATTCTATCAAAGGCTATAATAAGGTAAGATGGGTAGGGAGAATAAACAGAATGGAGGATGACTAGAGAAATAGAAAGTCTAGGGGGATTATTGTTCTTCCACATTTCCTCTTTCCATTGGGCAATAAAGACTGGCCACTGATGGCAGAAGGATGTTCAAGTGGCAGTTGACTAGAGCATGTGGAACTATGGGATGCCATGTCTGGGAGGTGCCACAAAGAGGCTGGTCAATTTTTATCACATTGGTTGATAATTCTCTACTTTGAGATCTGACTCTTCACTTATGAAATTAAAGCTGTTTTTTTCTTTACCCATCTCTACAGGGATTTTATGATTACTGAAATAATAAATATGATTAATTCTGAGCTCTGTGGAGAAATAATCCTGAGTTAGTTCAATGTGTTTTAGAGACAGGAAGTTCTAAGCTTAAAAAAAAAAGGAAGCACCAGTTGAGTCAATGTAATACATAAATCTTTAAACATTAAAAAAATATAGCCTTGGTACATAATTTGTGGGCTCAAGGGGCCTGGGAAGTGAGTGAAATACATGTTTTATTAAGTCAGGAAGAATAAACAATCAGTAAAAGTGTAATAGGACTTCCTTGGTGGCTCAGTAGTAAAGAATCTTCCTGCAGTGCAGGAGACTGCCTCCAATGAAGGAGACGTGGGTTCGATCTCTGGGTCGAGAAGATTCCCCTGGAAAATAAAAGGGCAATCCACTCCAGTATTCTTGCCTGGGAGATCCCATGGACAAAGGAGCCTGACGGGCTCCAGTCCATGGGGTCACAAGAGTTGGACATAACTTAGCAACTAAACTGCCACCACAAAAGTGTAATATAGGAATTTCTTGTGCACTAGCCCTGTAAATCATTCCAAGATATTTAAGATGTTCATTTTAAACTAATCAGTTTTTTTTTTTTTTTTTTCAGAATAAGGCCTCATTATAGCATACTTGTGCTGTGTGCTTAGTCGCTCAGTCGTGTCCAACCCTTTGAGACTCCATGGACTGTAGTCCACCAGGCTCCTCTGTCCATGGGAATTCTCCAGGCAAGAATGCTGGAGTGGGCTGCCATGCCCTCCTCCAGGGGATTTTCCCAACCCAGGGACTGAACCCAGGTCTCCTGCATTGCAGGTGGATTCTTTACCAGCTGGGCTAACAGAATACCTGGAAAAATGAAAAGTCATTTCTTTCTAATTTTTTTATGTGGTTTTTGACATGGTGCTTCAGTTGCTAAGTCAGTTTTTGACACAGTTGTACTCATACAGTACATACAGATGTTCTAGCTCCCTTTTTGGTTTTGCATACTCTTCATTGTTAGCATTTTTAAATAGTTACATAATTGCCCATCTAATAGTTTACTTAATTACTTGTCAGATAAAAGACTTCAATAACTTTCTAATGTATTATGTTATATAATTTTGATATAAATGTCTAATTATGTGAATGTGCATCATATTAGGGCTTTGAGTGGCAAGAGATGTGATATTTCTGGGTCAAAGGATTATGAAGCCTTTTATGACAGCATTTTGTTCTTAGGTCAGTAAAACTGTTTCTATTTTATTGGAGCCTAAGATGACTAAATTGCGTGGTTGGAATGTAGCAATTCTGAATTTAATATATAAACATAATGACCCATCTTAAAGAAATTTGAATTATTATACCCTCAAGGATATGACAGAAATGCTTGGGCATCTTTTTTTATTAAAAATTTTTTTTCTTAAAATATTTTTTTTTGTTTGTGTGAGTATCTTTATCATCAAGTAAATCACATGCAGTTTGTTTAGAGAAAGATGTAATAGAAATATTTAATCAGTACTGGAAGTGTGCAGATTGTAATTGCAAAATAAAACCTTACTAGTAAATGGAAGTTAAGATTATTGTGGATAGGAACTCTGATAGGATGGAAACACCATGGGCCTTGGAGTCAGACAAACTGGAACTTCCGCCCTACCACTTATTCAATCTATGACTCTGGACAAGTTTTAAGTATTCAGAATCGCAGTTATTGTATAAAATGGTGGTTAATAATATATTAAATAAAAATAAGGCATATATCTAAGAGCCTAGCCCACAGTGAGTGCCAACTTATTACTATTTAGGAGTAATTTCTTCACTTCTTTGTTCATGACACACACTGAAAATCTACAGACTATTTCAGGAGGAAATATATAATTTAAAATACTTAAAAGACTTTAATTTTAGTTGAAGGGACTCTATAAAAGAGTTTTGCAGCTTTCTGTGAGGCTTTACTATACTCTTTTAAAAATAAAAAACTGGACTTCCCTGGAGAAGTCTCTGTGCTTCTGTTGGAGGGAGCATAAGTTTGATACCTGGTCGGGGGAAGTTCCCCCCATGCCACACACCATGCCAAAAAATAAATAAATAAAAGATAAACAGTTAAGAAGAAAAAAAAGGCAATACTAGATAATCGAGTTAGGTTTGGAGGGTTTAATTAGTTGGTTCCTCTGGTTATTTATTTTTTCTGTCTCTTAGTTTCTCACCAGAAATGGAAAAACACAATTCCTTAAACTAGTAGTGGTTCACTTTTTAGGGAGAACATAATAGGTTGAATACTGTTTCCTTTCAAGTAATTTAATCAAGAGAAGAGGGCTAAGGTTTCAAAATCTCCTGGTGGTGGTTTAGTTGCGAGGTCATATCTGACTCTTGTGACCCCATGGACTGGAGTCCACCAGGCTCCTCTGTTCGTGGGATTTCCCAGGCAAGAATACTGAAATGGGTTGCTATTTCTTCCTCCAGGGGTACTTCCTGACTCTGGGATCAAACTCATGTTTCCTATGTCTCCTACAGTGTAGTCAGATTCTTTATCCACTGAGCCATCAGGGAAGCCCCATAAAAAATTTCTTACTAGCAGACATTTCTTCTTGAATAAATATATTCTTAATTCTGATATATATAAGTAATAAAAACCAAGTTCTGATTCAAATAGTCATCCAACTAAATTTTTAATGAATGCTTCTTACATTCAAGGTGTGTGTAGAGAAAACAATGGACCTTTACAGTCACACACATCTGTTTTCAAATTTTTGTTGGCTTCACACCTAACTAGCTGTGAGACTCGTGACATTCATAATGAAGACTTCTGACCCTCAGTGAAGCCTCACCAGAGATTTTGTGCAGAACAAAATTAGGAAAACAATGTGGAAAGAAACTGAGTTATCTATTGTGGTACAACATATAACCCCTAAGTTTAGTGGCTTAAAATACCATCAGTTCATTATTTCTCATGATTCTGAGGGTTGGCTGGTTTCTCCAAGTGATTTTTCTTCCAGGATGGTGTCTCAGGGCAGTATTATGATAGGGTGAAGCCTGAAGCTGCAGGGCCACTGGAGGCCTAGGTCAGGAACTTAAACCACTGTGGCCACATTTTACTGGCCACAAGTCTAGCTCAGACTCTTGGGATGGAGAAGAGATTAGGTCACTACATGGGAAGGCTATTGCAAAATTACCTTGCAAAAAAGTATGCTGCTGGGCTGAGAGGAATATATGGTTAGTAAATCAGTTATAGAATCAGCTGTGTTTGTCTTTTTTTTTTTTTTAACGTGGGTAAGATATTTATTTATGTTTTTTAATTTTTATTTTAACTTTAGTTTACAATACTGTATTGGTTTTGCCAAACATTGACATGAATTTACCACAAGTGTACATGTGTTCCCAAACATGAATCCCCTCCCACCTCCCACCCGATACCATCTCTCTGGGTCCTCCCCATGCACCAGCCCCAAGCATCCTGCATCCTGCATCGGACATAGACTGGCGATTCGTTTCTTACATGATAGTATACATGTTTCAATGCCATTCTCCCATCTCATCCCACCCTCTCCCTCTCTCTCTCCCCCAGAGTCCAAAAGTTCACTCTATAGATCTGAGTCTCTTTTGTTGTCTCGCATACAGGGTCATCATCCCCATCTTTCTAAATTCCATATATATGCGTTAGTATACTGTATTGGTGTTTTTCTTTCTGGCTTACTTCACTCTGTATAATCGGCTCCAGTTCCATTCATCTCCTTAGAACTGATTCAAATGTATTCTTTTTAATGGCTGAGTAATACTCCATTGTGTATATGTACCACAGCTTTCTTATCCATTCATCTGCTGATGGACATCTAGGTTGTTTCCATGTTCTGGCTATTATAAACAGTGCTGCGATGAACATTGGGGTACATGTGTCTCTTTCTATTCTGGTTTCCTCGGTGTGTATGCCCAGCAGTGGGATTGCTGGGTCATAAGGCAATTCTATTTGCAATTTTTTAAGGAATCTCCACACTGTTCTCCATAGTGGCTGTACTAGTTTGCATTCCCACCAACAATGTAAAAGGGTTCCCTTTTCTCCACACCCTCTCCAGCATTTATTGCTTGCAGACTTCTGGATCGCAGCCATTCTGACTGGTGTGAAGTGGTACCTCATTGTGGTTTTGATTTGCATTTCTCTGATAATGAGTGATGTTGAGCATCTTTTCATGTGTTTGTTAGCCATCCGTATGTCTTCTTTGGAGAAATGTCTATTTAGGTCTTTGGCCCATTTTTTGATTGGGTCATTTATTTTTCTGGAATTGAGCTGCATAAGTTGCTTGTATATTTTTGAGATTAGTTGTTTGTCAGTTGCTTCATTTGCTATTATTTTCTCCCATTCAGAAGGCTGTCTTTTCACTTTGCTTATATTTTCCTTTGTTGTGCAGAAGCTTTTAATTTTGATTAGATCCCATTTGTTTATTTTTGCTTTAATTTCCAGAATTCTGGGGGGTGGATCATAGAGGATCCTGCTGTGATTTATGTCGGAGAGTGTTTTGCCTATGTTCTCCTCGAGGAGTTTTATAGTTTCTGGTCTTACATTTAGATCTTTAATCCATTTTGAGTTTACTTTTGTGTGTGGTGTTAGAAAGTGATCTAGTTTCATTCTTTTACAAGTTGTTGACCAATTTTCCCAGCACCACTTGTTAAAGAGATTGTCTTTACTCCATTGTATATTTTTGCCTCCTTTATCAAAGATAAGGTGTCCATAGGTGTGTGGGTTTATCTCTGGGCTTTCTATTTTGTTCCATTGATCTATATTTCTGTCTTTGTGCCAGTACCATACTGTCTTGATGACTGTGGCTTTGTAGTAGAGCTTGAAGTCAGGCAAGTTGATTCCTCCAGCTCCATTCTTCTTTCTCAAGATTGCTTTGGCTATTCGAGGTTTTTTGTATTTCCATATAAATCTTGAAATTATTTGTTCTAGTTCTGTGAAAAATACCGCTGGTAGTTTGATAGGGATTGCATTGAATTTGTAGATTGCTTTGGGTAGTATACTCATTTTCACAATATTAATTCTTCCGATCCATGAACATGGTATATTTCTCCATCTATTAGTGTCCTCTTTGATTTCTTTCATCAGTGTTTTATAGTTTTCTATATATAGGTCTTTAGTTTCTTTAGGTAGATATATTCCTAGGTATTTTATTCTTTTCGTTGCAATGGTGAATGGAATTGTTTCCTTAATTTCTTTTTCTACTTTCTCATTATTAGTGTAAAGGAATGCAAGGGATTTCTGTGTGTTGATTTTATATCCTGCAACTTGACTATATTCGTTGATTAGCTCTAGTAATTTTCTGGTGGAGTCTTTAGGGTTCTCTATGTAGAGGATCATGTCATCTGCAAACAGTGAGAGTTTTACTTCTTCTTTTCCAATGTGGATTCCTTTTATTTCTTTTTCTGCTCTGATTGCTGTGGCCAGAACTTCCAGAACTATGTTGAATAGTAGCGGTGAGAGTGGGCACCCTTGTCTTGTTCCTGACTTTAGGGGAAATGCTTTCAATTTTTCACCATTGAGGATAATGTTTGCTGTGGGTTTGTCATATATAGCTTTTATTATGTTGAGGTATGTTCCTTCTATTCCTGCTTTCTGGAGAGTTTTTATCATAAATGGATGTTGAATTTTGTCAAAGGCCTTCTCTGCATCTATTGAGATAATCATATGGCTTTTATTTTTCAATTTGTTAATGTGGTGAATCACATTGATTGATTTGCGGATATTGAAGAATCCTTGCATCCCTGGGATAAAGCCCACTTGATCATGGTGTATGATCTTTTTAATGTGCTGTTGGATTCTGATTGCTAGAATTTTGTTGAGGATTTTTGCATCTATGTTCATCAGTGATATTGGCCTGTAGTTTTCTTTTTTTGTAGCATCTTTGTCAGGTTTTGGTATTAGGGTGATGGTGGCCTCATAGAACGAGTTTGGAAGTTTACCTTCTTCTGCAATTTTCTGGAAGAGTTTGAGTAGGATAGGTGTTAGCTCTTCTCTAAATTTTTGGTAGAATTCAGCTGTGAATCCGTCTGGACCTGGGCTTTTGTTTGCTGGAAGATTTCTGATTACAGTTTCAATTTCCGTGCTTGTGATGGGTCTGTTAAGGTTTTCTATTTCTTCCTGGTTTAGTTTTGGAAAGTTGTATTTTTCTAAAAATTTGTCCATTTCTTCCACGTTGTCCATTTTATTGGCATATAATTGCTGATAGTAGTCTCTTATGATCCTTTGTATTTCTGAGTTGTCTGTTGTGATCTCTCCATTTTCATTTCTAATTTTATTGATTTGATTTTTCTCTCTTTGTTTCTTAATAAGTCTGGCTAATGGTTTGTCAATTTTATTTATCCTTTCAAAGAACCAGCTTTTAGTTTTGTTGATTTTTGCTATGGTCTCTTTTGTTTCTTTAGCATTTATTTCTGCCCTAATTTTTATGATTTCTTTCCTTCTACTTACTCTGGGGTTCTCCATTTCTTCCTTTTCTAGTTGCTTTAGGTGTAGAGTTAGGTTATTTATTTGACTTTTTTCTTGTTTCTTGAGGTGTGCCTGTATTGCTATGAACTTTCCTCTTAGCACTGCTTTGATAGTGTCCCACAGGTTTTGGGTTGTTGTGTTTTCATTTTCATTCATTTCTATGCATAATTTGATTTCTTTTTTGATTTGTTCTGTGATTTGTTGGTTATTCAGAAGTGTGTTGTTCAGCCTCCATATGTTGGAATTTTTAATAGTTTTTCTCCTGTAATTGAGATCTAATCTTAATGCATTATGGTCAGAAAAGATGCTTGGAATGATTTCGATTTTTTTGAATTTATCAAGGTTGGATTTATGGCCCAGGATGTGATCTATCCTGGAGAAGGTTCCGTGAGCACTTGAGAAGAAGGTGAAATTCATTGTTTTGGGGTGAAATGTCCTATAGACATCAATTAGGTCTAACTGGTCTATTGTATCATTTAAAGTTTGCGTTTCTTTGTTAATTTTCTGTTTAGTTGATCTGTCCATAGGTGTGAGTGGGGTATTGAAGTCTCCCACTATTATTGTGTTATTGTTGATTTCTGCTTTCATACTTGTTAGCATTTGTCTTACATATTGCGGTGCTCCTATGTTGGGTGCATATATATTTATAATTGTTATATCTTCTTCTTGGATTGATCCTTTGATCATTATGTAGTGGCCTTCTTTGTCTCTTTTCACAGCCTTTGTTTTAAAGTCTATTTTATCAGATATGAGTATTGCCACTCCTGCTTTCTTTTGGTCTCTATTTGCATGGAATATCTTTTTCCAGCCCTTTACTTTCAGTCTGTATGTGTCCCTTGTTTTGAGGTGGGTCTCTTGCAAACAGCATATAGAGGGGTCTTGTTTTTGTATCCATTCAACCAATCTTTGCCTTTTAGTTGGGGCATTCAACCCATTTACATTTAAGGTAATTATTGATAAGTATGATCCCGTTACCATTTACTTTATTGTTTTGGGTTCGGGTTTATACATCCGTTTTGTGTTTCCTGTCTAGAGAATATCTTTTAGCATTTGTTGGAGAGTTGGTTTGGTAGTGCTGAATTCTCTCAACTTTTGCTTGTCTGTAAAGCTTTTGATTTCTCCTTCGTATTTGAATGAGATCCTTGCTGGGTACAGTAATCTGGGCTGTAGATTATTTTCTTTCATCACTTTAAGTATGTCTTGCCATTCCCTCCTGGCCTGAAGAGTTTCTATTGAAAGGTCAGCTGTTATCCTTATGGGAATCCCCTTGTGAGTTATTTGTTGTTTTTCCCTTGCTGCTTTTAGTATTTGTTCTTTGTGTTTGGTCTTTGTTAATTTGATTAGTATGTGTCTTGGGGTGTTTCGCCTTGGGTTTATCCTATTTGGAACCCTCTGGGTTTCTTGGACTTGGGTGATTATTTCCTTCCCCATTTTAGGGAAGTTTTCAACTATTATTTCCTCAAAGATTTTCTCATGGTCTTTCTTTTTGTCCTCTTCTTCTGGGACTCCTATAATTCGAATGTTGGAGCGTTTCATATTGTCCTGTAGGTCTCTGAGATTGTCCTCATTTCTTTTAATTCTTTTTTCTTTTTTCCTTTCTGATTCATTTATTTCTACCATTCTATCTTCTATTTCACTGATCCTATCTTCTGCCTCTGTTATTCTACTATTTGTTGCTTCCAGAGTGTTTCTGATCTCGTTTATTGCATTATTCATTGTATATTGACTCTTTTTTATTTCTTCTAGGTCCTTATTAAACCTTTCTTGCATCTTCTCAATCCTTGTCTCCAGGCTACTTATCTGTGCTTCCATTTTGATTTCCAGATTTTGGATCATTTTCACTATCAATATTCGGAATTCTTTCTCAGGTAGATTCCCTTTCTCTTCCTTTTTTGTTTGGTTTGATGGGCTCTTCTCCTGTTCCTTTACCTGCTGAGTATTCCTCTGTCTCTTCATCTTGGTTATATTGCTGCGTTTGGGGTGGCCTCTCTATATTCTGGGAATTTGTGGAGTTCTCTTTATTATGGAGCTTCCTCACTGTGGGTATAGTTGTATCAGTGGCTTGTCAAGATTTCCTGGTTAGGGAGGCTTGTGTTGGGGTTCTGGTGAGTGGAGCTGGGTTTCTTCTCTCTGGAGTGCACTGGAGAGACCAGTAGTGGGTTATGAGACGTCAATGGTTTTGGAGTAATTTTGAGCTGCCTGTATATTGAAGCTCAGCGGCGTGTTCATGTGTTGCTGGAGAATTTGTGTGGTATGTCTTGCTCTGGAGCTTGTTGGCCCTTCGGCGGGGCTTGGTTTTAGTGTAGGTATGGAGGCGTTTCATGAGCTCCTATTGATTAATGTTCCCTGGATTCAGGAGTTCTCTGATGTTCTCAGGCTTTCGATTTAAGCCTCCTGTTTCTGGTTTTCAGTTTTATTTTTACAGTAGCCTCTAGACTTCTCCATCTATACAGCACTGATGAAAAAACATCTAGATTAAAGACGAAAAGATTCTCCACATTGAGGGACACCCAGTGAGGTTCACTGAGTTACACAGAGAAGAGAAGAGGGAGGGGGTGCTTACAGGAGACTGGAATGAGATGAGGTGGGATCAAAAGAGGAGAGAGCAAGCTAGCCAGTAATCACTTCCTTATGTGCACTCCACAGTCTGGCCTGCTCAGAGATGTTCACGGTGTTATACAGGGAAGAGGAGAGGGAGGAAGTAGACACGGGTGGTCAGGAGGATAAAAGAGGAAAATGAAAAGGAGAGAGACAGATCCAGCCCGTAGTCAGTTCCCTAAGTGTTCTCCACCATCTGGAACACACGGAGATTCACAGAGTTGGATAAGAAGAGAAGGGGGAGGGAAGAGATAGAGGCCACCTGGTGGAGAAAAGGAGAGTCCAAAGGAGGAGAGAGTGGTCAAGCCAGTAATCTCGCTCTCAAGTAAAACTGGGTAGTGAGGTTTGGGTTTTTAAATGTACAAAATTGACAACAAAAACTAAAAAGCAGAGATTAAAAATCTAGAGTAGAGGTTGGATTTTCAAAAATACAATATTAATGAAATGAAGAAGGAAAAATATTATTAAAAAAACATGAAAACAAACAAACAAACAAACAAAAACAAAGCCACAAGAATTATTAAAAAACCCCATCAACAACCTCACAAAGACTATATATGGTGTTTGCTTTAGAAAGTAGGTTTTTTTTTTTTGAAGAGAAATAGTTTCAGAAATAAAAATTAAAAGAGAAATAGAGGGCTTATCAATTTTAAAAAGTTAGGAAAAAAAGGGAGAAAAAAAAACGGAAAAAAAAGTCGGGGGGTAATGATTGTAAAAATGGTAAAGATGTATCTGGCCCTTTCTCTGGAGTTGTGGGCCGTGTGGGGTCACTTTCAAGGCGGTTCCCTCTGTTTAACTTCTGTTTGCTGGTCTCTTCCGTGTCTGATTTCCATCCTGGCATGGGGACGGGGCGGGGGAGGTGGTGGTGGTGGACCCCCTTTTTTTTTTTTTGGCTCACTTGTTCAATCGCGCTGTGGGGAGGGAGGGATGCTGCACACAAATAACACTGTTGTGTGTACGCAGTGTCTCAGCCCTGCTGGGTCTGCCCCTGCTCACAGAGCACAAACCGCTCGGGCTCTATGTTGCTCCACCGGGAACCGTCTGAGGCCGGCCCTAGGCTGCGTGCCCTTCCCTGGTCTAAGCCACTCGGGTTTGGCGCTCAGGTATCCCCCAGAGGCACAGATTGGGTTGGGACTGCGTTTCGTGCCCTTCCTGGGTCAGAGTGTCTCAGGTGTTTGGCGAACGCAATCTCTGTGACTTGTCACGTTTCTCACTTCTGCTGCTCAGTTTTCTGGGTGTACCACTGGCGCCCCTTGTGAGGCAGATGATGACTGACCAGCACCCCCAGAAGTTTTAGCAAAGAAGCCTGCTTGCCGTTTGGTAGGAAGAGTCTCTCCGGGGCTGCAATTGCCCCTTTCCAGCCCTTATGGCTCTGGCTGCCTGTCCCTGGCAGGGGATGGTCTGCAGCCAGCTATTTCCATTCTGTCCTTTGTTCTGTGCATGGTCCTGGCAGTGTCTTATGTTCAAGCTTATCACGTGGTTAGCTATCCCCCAGTCTGGTTTACTAGCCCAAGTTAGTTCGTTCTGGTTACGTGCCAGGCGTTCCTGCCCAATTCTTACAAAGCCTTGCAGCCCGTGCCTCCCTCGCGTCCCTGCCCTGCCCCCACTTGCTAGTGGCGGATGCAGGTGTCTGTGCTGCTTTTCCACTGGGGAAGTTACTGTTGGGTTTGTAATCTTTTGGTTTTACTTATTCATTTATTTATCCTTCCTGTTATGTTGCCCTCTATGCTTCCAAGGCTCACCACAGACTCAGCAGGGAGAGTGTTTCCCGGTGTTTGGAAACCTCTCTTCTTAAAGTTCCTTTCTCGGGATGGGCTTCCCTACCTGGGACGGAGCTCCCTCTCCACCTCCTTTGTCTCTTTTTTCATCTTTTATATTTTTTCCCTACCTGTTTTTGAAGGCAATGATCTGCTTTTCTGGGTGTCTGATGTCCTCTGCCAGCATTCAGAAGATGTTTTGTGGAGTTTGCTCAGCGTTGAAATGTTCTTTTGAGGAATTTGTGAGGGAGAAAGTGGTCTCCCCATCCTATTCCTCCGCCATCTTCTCCCGTCCCCCTGTTTGTCTTCAAGAAGCTGCAAATGATCCTGTCTCTTAGGGTGCCTGGCACTTTGTTATAGTCAGTCTTCATCTTCCTCCTTTCTTCCCTTTAAGAATCATTCAATGTTGCTTGTGAAGACAGTTACAAAGGAGTTTGGGCTTGGTGTCAATGTTTGCAGTACACACTTTTAAATAGCACCCACAGCTAGAAGAAGCCACCAGTTTAGGCTTGTATAACAATCTTGTGTGATAAGACACCCAGTTAAATTTGAATTTCAGATAAGCAGCAAATAGTTTTTTATTTCTGGACTTTCCTGTGAATATTCCAAATACACATATAAATTAAAAAAAAAAAACAGATACATACTTACCTTTACTAGTTGGTATTTTCCCTTTCCATATCTGTACATGTAGATCTAACTCATTCTTCTATTTTTTTAATTAATTAATTTATTTTACTTTACAATATTGTATTGGTTTTGCCATACATTGACTTGAATCTGCCATGTGTGTACATGTGTTCCCCATCCTGAACCCCCCTCCCACCTCCCTCCTCATCTCATCCCTCTGGGTCATCCCAGTGCACCAGCCCCAAGCACCCTGTATCATGCATCAAACCTGGACTGGTGATTCATTTCACATATGATAATTTACATGTTTCAATGCCGTTCTCCCATATCATCCCACCCTCGCCCTCTCCCACAGAGTCCGAAAGACTGTTCAATACATCTGTGTCTCTCTTGCTGTCTCACATACAGGGTTATCGTTACCTTCTTTCTAAAATCCATATATATGTGTTAGCATACTGTATTGGTGTTTTTCTTTCTGGCTCACTTCACTCTGTATAATAGGCTCCAATTTTATCCACCTCATTAGAACTGACTCAAATGAATTCTTTTTAATGGCTGAGTAATATTCCATTGTGTATATGTACCACCGATTTCTTATCCATTCATCTGCTGATGGACATCTAGGTTGCTTCCATGTCCTGGCTATTATAAACAGTGCTGCAGTGAACATTGGGGGTACATGTGTCTCTTTCATTTCTGGTTTCCTCGGTGTGTATGCCCAGCAGTGGGATTGCTGGGTCATAAGGCAGTTCTATTTGCAATTTTTAAAGGAATCTCCACACTCTTCTCCATAGTGGCTGTACTAGTTTGCATTCCCACCAACAGTGTAAGAGGGTTCCATTTTCTCCACACCCTCTCCAGCATTTATTGCTTGTAGACTTTTGGATCACAGCCATTCTGACTGGTGTGAAATGGTACCTCATTGTGGTTTTGATTTGCATTTCTCTGATAATGAGTGATGTTGAGCATCTTTTCATGTGTTTGTTAGCCATCTGTATGTCTTCCTTGGAGAAATGTTTGTTTAGTTCTTTGGCCCACTTTTTGATTGGGTCTTTTATTTTTCTGGAAGTGAGCTGCAGGAATTGCTTGTATATTTTTTAGATTAATTTTTTGTCTGTTGCCTCAATTGCTATTCTTTTCTCCCATCTGCAGGCTGTGTTTTCACCTTGCTTCTAGTTTTCTTTGTTGTGCAGAAGCTTTTAATTTTAATTAGATCCCATTTGTTTATTTTTGCTTTTATTTCCAATATCCTGGGAGATGGGTCATAGAGGATCCTGCTGTGGTTTATGTCAGAGAGTGTTTTGCCTATATTTTCCTCTAGGAGTTTTATAGTTTCTGGTCTTACATTTAGATCTTTAAAGTTTGTGTTTCCTTGATAATTTTCTGTTTAGTTGATATATCCATAGGTGTGAGTGGGGTGTTAATGTCTCCCACTGCTATTATGTTATTGTTAATTTCCCCTTTCTTACTTGTTAGCATTTGTCTTATGTATTGTGGTCCACCTATGTTGGGTGCATATATACTTATGATTGTTATATCTTCTTCTTGGATTGATCCTTTGATCATTACGTAGTGTCCTTCTTTGTCTCTTTTCACAGCCTTTGTTTTAAAGTCTGTTTTATCTGATATAAGTATTGCTACTCCTGCTTTATTTTGGTCTCTATTTGCATGGAATATATTTTTCCAGCCCTTCACTTTCAGTCTATATGTGTCCCTTGTTTCGAGGGGGGTTTCTTGTAGACAACATATATAGGGGTCTTGTTTTTGTATCCATTCAGCCAGTCTTTGTCTTTTGGTTGGGGCATTCAACCCGTTTACATTTAAGGTAATTATTGACAAGTATGATCCCATTGCCATTTACTTTATTGTTTTAGTTTCGAGTTTATAGACCCTTTCTGTGTTTCCTGTCTAGAGAGGATCCTTTAGCATTTGTTGGAGAGCTGGTTTGGTGGTGCTGAATTCTCTCAGCTTTTGCTTGTCTATAAAGCTTTTGATTTCTGCTTCATATTTGAATGAGATCCTTGCTGGGAACAGTAATCTGGGCTGTAGGTTATTTTCTTTCATCACTTTAAGTATGTCCTGCCATTCCTTCCTGGCCTGAAGAGTTTCTATTGAAAGGTCAACTGTTATCCTTATGGGAATCCCCTTGTGTGTTATTTTTTTTTTCTGTTGCTGCTTTTAATATTTTTTCTTTGTGTTTGATCTTTGTTAACTTGATTAATATATGTCTTGGGGTGTTTCACCTTGGGTTTATCCTGTTTGGGACTCTCTGGGTTTCTTGGACTTGGGTGATTATTTCCTTCCCCATTTTAGGGAAGTTTTCAACTATTATCTCCTCAAGTATTTTCTCACAGTCTTTCCTTTTGTCTTCTTCTGGGACTGCTATGATTCGAATAGTGGGGTGTTTAACATGTCCCAGAGGTCTCTGATGTTGTCCTCATTTCTTTTAATTCCTTTTTCTTTTTCCTCTCTGCTTCATTTATTTCTACCATTCTATCTTCTATTTCACTGATCCTATCTTCTATCTCCGTTATTTTACTGTTGGTTCCCTCCAGAGTGTTTTTGATCTCATTTATTGCATTATTCATTATATCTTGACTCTTTTTATTTCTTCTTCTGCTGCTGCTGCTAAGTTGTTTCAGTCATGTCTGACTCTGAGAGACCCCATAGATGACAGCCCACCAGTGTCTCCTCATTTCAGTTCAGTTCAGTCACTCAGTTGAGTCAGACTCTTTGCGACCCCATGAATTGCAGCACGCCAGGCCTTCCTGTCCATCACCAACTCCCGGAGTTCACTCAGACTCACATCCATTGAGTCAGTGATGACATCCAGCCATCTCATCCTCTGTCGTCCCCTTCTCCTCCTGCCCCCAATCCCTCCCAGCATCAGAGTCTTTTCCAATCAGTCAACTCTTTGCATGAGGTGGCCAAAATACTGGAGTTTCAGCTTTAGCATCAGTCCTTCCAAAGAAATCCCAGGGTGGATCTCCTTCAGAATGGACTGGTTGGATCTCCTTGCAGTCCAAGGGACTCTCAAGAGTCTTCTCCAACACCACAGTTCAAAAGCATCAGTTCTTTGGTGCTCAGCCTTCTTCACAGTCCAACTCTCACATCCATACATGACCACTGGAAAAA
>SJYQ01004954.1:2492374-2523664 GCA_006410935.1 Redunca redunca
TTTTGCATTTCTTTTCCATGGGGATGGTCTTGATCCCTGTCTCCTGTACAGTGTCTTGAACCTCAGTCCATAGTTCATCAGGCACTCTGTCTCTCAGATCTAGTCCCTTAAATCTATTTCTCATTTCCACTGTATAATCATAAGAGATTTGATTTAGGTCATACCTGAATGGTCTAGTGGTTTTCCATACTTTCTTCAATTTAAGCCTGAATTTGGCAATAAGGAGTTCATGATCTGAGCCACAGCTCCCAGTCGTGTTTTTGCTGACTCTATGGAGCTTCTCCATCTTTGGCTGCAAAGAATATAATCAATCTGATTTTGGTTTTCACCATCTTGTAATGTCCATGTGTTAAATCTTCTCTTGTGTTGTTGGAAGAGGGCGTTTGCTATGACCAGTGCATTTTCTTGGCAAAACTCTATTAGTCTTTGCCCTGCTTCATTCTGTATTCCAAGGCCAAATTTGCCTGTTACTCCAGGTGTTTCTTGACTTCCTACTTTTTCATTACAGTCCCCTATAATGAAAAGGACATCTTTTTGGGGTGTTAGTTCTAAAAGGTCTTGTAGGTTTTCAGAGAACCATTCAACTTCAGCTTCTTTAGCGTTACTTGTTGGGGCATAGACTTGGATTACTATGATATTGAATGGTTTGCCTTGGAGATGAACAGAGATCATTCTGTCGTTTTTGAGACTGCATCCAAGTACTGCATTTCAGACTCTTTTGTTGACCATGATGGCTGCTCCATTTCTTCTAAGGGATTCCTGCCCACAGTAGTAGACATAATGGTCATCTGAGTTAAACTCACCCATTCCAGTCCCTTTTAGTTCGCTGATTCCTAGAATGTCAACATTCACTCTTGCCATCTCTTGTTTGACCACTTCCAATTTGCCTTGATTCATGGAACTGACATTCCAGGTTCCTATGCAATACTGCTCTTTACAGCATCAGACCTTGCTTCTATTACCAGTCACATAAACAACTGGGTATTGTTTTTGCTTTGGCTCCATCCCTTCATTCTTTCCCAGTTATTTCTCCACTGATCTCCAGTAGCATATTGGGCACCTACTGACCTGGGGAGTTCTTTCAGTATCCTACCATTCTGCCTTTTCATACTCTTCATGGGGTTCTCAAGGCAAGAATACTAAAGTGGTTTGCTATTCCCTTCTCCAGTGGACCACATTCTGTCAGACCTCTCCACCATGACCCTCCCATCTTGGTTGGCCCTTTCCTTGAAGGAGGGCTATCTCCTTACTGCCCCCAGGTTCCCCTAGGTCCTTGTTAAACCTTTCTTGCATCTTCTGGACCCTTGTCTCCAGGCTATTTATCTGTAACTCCAATTTGTTTTCAAGATTTTGGATCATTTTCACTATCTATTTGGAATTCTTTATCAGGATTCCCTATCAGGAATCCTTTTATCAGATTCCCTATCTCTTCCTCTTTTGTTTGGTTTGGTGGGCATTTATCCTGTTCCCTTACCTGCTGGGTATTTCTCTGCCTTTTCATCTTGTTTATATTGCTGTGTAACTAAGATCATGGCATCTGTTCCCATCATTTCATGGGAAATAGATGGGGAAACAGTGGAAACAGTGTCAGACTTTATTTTGGGGGGCTCCAAAATCACTGCAGATGATGATTGAAGCCATGAAATTAAAAGACACTTACTCCTTGGAAGGAAAGTTATGACCAACCTAGACAGCATATTGAAAAGCAGAGACATTACTTTGCCAACAAATGTCCATCTAGTCAAGGCTATGGTTTTTCCAGTGGTCATGTATGGATGTGAGAGTTGGACTGTGAAGAAAGCTGAGCACTGAGGAAGTGATGCTTTTGAACTGTGGTGTTGGAGAAGACTCTTGAGAGTCCCTTGGACTGCAAGGAGATCCAACCAGTCCATCCTAAAGGAAATCAGTCCTGGGTGTTTTTTGGAAGGACTGATGCTAAAGCTGAAACTCCAATACTTTAGCCACCTCATGCGAACAGTTGACTGATTGGAAAAGACTCTGATGCTGGGAGGGATTGGGGGCAGGAGGAGAAGGGGACGACAGAGGATGAGATGGCTGTATGGCATCACTGACTCGATGGACGTGAGTCTGAGTGAACTCTAGGTGTTGGTGATGGACAGGGAGGCCTGGCGTGCTGCGATTCATGGGGTCGCAAAGACACAACAGAGCGACTGAACTGAACTGATATTGCTGTGTTTGGAGTGGCCTTTCTGTACTCTGGCAGTTGGTGNGGGCAGAAGGAGAAGGGAACAACAGAGGATGAGATAGGTGGATGGCATCACTGACTCGATAGACATGAGTTTGAGTGAACTCCGGGAGCTGGTGATGGACAGGGAGGCCTGGCGTGCTGTGATTCATGGGGTCGCAAAGACACAACAGAGCGACTGAACTGAACTGATATTGCTGTGTTTGGAGTGGCCTTTCTGTACTCTGGCAGTTGGTGGTTCCTTTTTATTGTGGAGGTTCCTGGCTGTGGGTGGTGTTGGATGGGTTGCTTATCAAGGTTTTCTGGTTAGGGAAGGTTGTGTCAGTGTTCTGGTGGGTGGAGCTGGATTTCTTCTTTCTGGAGTGCAATGAAGTGTCCAGTAATAAGTTTTGAGATGTCAGTGGGTTTGGTGTGACATCGGTCAGCCTGTATATTGAGGCTCAGGGTTATGTTCCTGTGTTGCTGGAGGATTTGGGTGGTATGTCTTGCTCTGGAGCTTGTTGGCCCTTGCGTGGTAATTCATTCTTTTAAAAGCTGTATGGTAGAAACTCAAAAAAAAAAAAAAAAAAAAAAAGAATAAAAAANAAGAATAAAAAATTAAAAAGAAAAAAAAAGCTGTATGGTATTTTACGGTATGGACACATCACAGTTTATTTAAGCACCCACTAATGGCTGTTTGGATTATTGACAATCTCTCTTCATTACAAAGGGTGCTACTGTGTATATCCTTATACATATATCTTAATGCATTTCTGAAATACGAAGTTCTAAGACTGAAATTGTGATGGGAAAGGTTATGCCTTGAATCGAAATCTCTCTAGTGAAGTGATACTCAATCAGTCGTGCCTGACTCTTTGAGACCCCATGTACTTCACAGTCCATGGAATTCTCCAGGTCAGAATACTAAAGTGGGTAGCCTTTCCATTTTCCAGGGGATCTTCTCATCTGAGGGATCGAACCAGGTCTCCCGCATTGGAGGCAAATTCTTTACCAGCCGAGTCACCAGGGAAGCCCCCAGATCTCTAACATGCCTTCCAAAAGGGTCTCATTTTAAACTCTTAACAAAAGTATCTGAGGGTTCCTGTTTCTCCCCTGATCAACCATGAATATTTTAATCTTTGTTTATGTGACAGGATAAGCGATCCATTTTCATAGCAGAAAAACAAATTGGGAGCATACTCCCACAGAAGCACTGCATAAGAAAAACATCTATTCAGTAGGCATAAGAAAATATATTGCTACCTTTCAAAAGGAAATTTGATTTGTAGCTGTTTAGGAAATGGCAACCCACTCCAGTGTTCTTGCCTGGAGAATCCCAGGGACAGGGGAGCCTGATGGGCTGCCGTCTATGGGGTCGCACAGAGTCGGACACGACTGAAGCGACTTAGCAGCAGCAGCAGCAGCAGGAGAATAAATGGATGCAATTCAAACTTAGCACCTTTGGTTTGAATGGGAAGGTTTGAAAACTGAAACAGTCACACAAGAATGGACTGGAGGTCTGGATTTTATCCTTCCTTACTGGAAGCGTGTGCTGTTCTGTGCTTCGGTTGTGTCTGACTTTTTGTGACCCTATGGTCTGTAGCCCGCCAAGTTCTTCTGGCCATGGGATTCTCCTGGCAAGAATATTGGAGTGGGTTGCCATGCCCTCCTCCAGGGGATCTTCCTAACTCAGGGATTGAACCTGTGTCTCTAAAGTCTTCCCTCGTAGCTCAATCAGTAAAATAGTCTGCCTGCAATGCAGGTGACCTGGGTTTGATTCCTGGGTCAGGAAGATCCCCTGGAGAAGAAAATGGCAACCCACTCCAGTATTCTTGCCTGGAGAATCCCATGGACAGAGGAGCCAGGCAGGGTACAGTCTATGGGGTTGCAAGAGTCAGACACAAATGAACGACAAAGCATATTCTAAAGTCTCCTGCATTAGCAGGTGGGTTCTTTACCACTGGCACTACCTGGGAAGCCCCCACTTTTATTTAAACTATTAACCCATACCTTTAAACTTCTCCCACTGTGAAATGCCCTCTAGATTTATCATCATTTCCATTACCCACTTCAGAATGCTACTGCATTTATTTTGTTTCTTTTATGCTTCTGAAAGGAAATTAGTGGTGGCTTCAAAGTGAAAGCCATGAGCAGGAGATACACTATGATTCACTGGGCATGAGTTTCTCATAGTGTTGTTCTTGTTGGTGCAAAGAGAGTTATTTATCCAAATTAAGGAAAATAAGCCAAATCCAAGCTTGTAAAATTTTCTTTAGGTGAAGAATGTATATATTAGAACCTACTCCTTAGTAATCCCTAGTAACTGGGACTCATTAAGATTTTCACTATAGGGAATTCCCTGGTGGTCCAGTGGTTAGTTAGAGTTCTGTGCTTTCATTGTGAGGAGCACCAGTTCAATCCCTGGTCAGAGAACTAAGACCTTGCAAGCTGTGCAACATGGCCAAAACCAAACAAAAAACATTTTTACATATAAAAAAAAAGTGTTGTCTACTCATTTGTCTCTGTTGAAAAATCAGCTGTTTCCCTTCATTTTGAAATCACTAGGTTGACTTTAAAAGTTAGTGCCTTCTTGTTTTAAGAGATGGGCCAGAAAGGATTATATGATCTTTATGAGACGTCGTCTCAGTTCAGGTCTAAAAGTGAAATTGAGAATAAAATGCAAAGACTCTGACAGTGAATCAGTTCACTCAAAGAAGAGTCGTATCCTAACCTAAAAGTCAGGTTAGCGATAAATGTTTAGTGCAGTTTGCTTGGGATATTTTTTAAAAACAATCTGGTGGATTCCAGTTTTCTTCTTATCCATTCAGATATGCACGGTTTTCAGTCTGTGCTGCTGACACCCATGAGGGGGTGGCCACTGTTGAGGCACTTCTTGGTGAGTAGCCGGGAAGCTTCTACCTTTGCTCATCCAGATTCCAGCACCTCAGCACACAAACGGTTTTATTGTGATTTTGTTGTATTTGTTTTCATCTGCAGCAACTGGGGTTTAAAAATAGTGTAAAGGGTCTTAGTAAAAATAAATAACGGCCTAAAAGGCCAATTATTGTAGAATCAGCAGATAAAATTCTGAACATGAGATTGTTGGCAGTCTAATTGTACTTGAGGTTGAGAAAATAAGTGTCTTTAGAAAATCTCATTTAAGTGCTTTTGTTCACTGCAGTTCAAAATTGAGGATGAATTTAATTAACTTTTAGCCACCTTCCCTTGCCCTTGAAGGAAAAGCCTCTTGTTCTCAACCTGATCTCTGTTAAGAAAAATCCTATATAAAAAACCAGGTCATTAAGATACATGTGATACGATGGCATCAGATGTTCTCTTTGTAGCTGTAACCAAGTGAAACACATTTCTCATGATGGGTTGGACAGTAATTTATGTGTTAAAGAGGGTCAGGAGCTGCTGGTTTCTACTGTTCTCAGTGCCCTTTGGTTTCGTTTTTTTCCTTTTTTTCAACCCTAAGAAGGGGGCATCAGTTTTGGAAAGCGTGGCCTGTGGAGTGGTAGAAGGCAGTGATGCAGCAGTAAAGAGAGCCTCCACTTGATGCCTGAAATCCAGCCCACTGTTGCTCTGACCCACAGCAATAGTGCAAGTTACCTTCACCAGCATTTGTACAGAGCAGGGAATTCTGGTTTTCGCCAATTGATAGCATTGTGTGTATGAGGAGATTCAACCCTACAGACAGCTGCGGGACTCTATCCATGGCTTCTTTCCATCACAAAACGGGTAGAAACATTTTCACTGCTTCAGGGTTCTCATCTGTGTGTCGTCTTATGGCTCCATTTCTATAAGATACTCTGTAATTTTGATACATGCTGTATTTTCTTTCAATGACTTAAGTTTAAAAGGCTTGGGTTCTGTTCAGCAAATTGGCCATCCTGCCATTGTACCCCTTCCCTTCAGTATGGTTTAGCGTGCAGCTCAGTCATTAGACTTTCAGTGTCTACCCAGTCAATACACATCTTCACTGTTTGAAAGGTGTTACAGCAGTTGGAGAATCTTCATGAACCTGAAGATTATTTCTTGTGAATTTGAATGCAAATGTACTGTCATTCATAGTGTTTATATGAAAAAATACCAGGAATCTTCACTTTTGCTACCTTGATATAGCGTTGGGCTATTGTGTTAACAACATTGAAATACATCAATTTATTAAAAAATACTTTTATAAGAAATGGTTTATAGTGCTTTCTGGCCTCCAGAAGACTGCAAATGTTACAGATTGGGGCGGGGGGGGGGGGTGTGCACTATTCTTACTTAAATTTGTTTGTTTGTTTATACAGTTTTAAAAGCTACACTCCATTTACAGATTACAGGTGCTTCTAGACCAGTGGGGATAAGGATAGGGCCCCCCCTGAACACACACTCCCCGTCTAGAAGCACCTGGCTCTGTTCCCACGTTGGAACAGTGCATTCTGTAGTCTCTCTTACACCCAATAGGGACGTTATTTGTTAAACCCAAGAATCCCGTCTGCTCTGCAGAGACATTGTGCACNGGGGCGGGAAGGGAGGGCGCCCCTGGCTGCTGGGGAGCCTTGAAGGAGCTTGGAGAATTGTGGACAGGAGTGGAGACCCTGGTTGTGCCTTGGTCCCTTGTGAGGCGGCCAGACCTCGAACTGGCTATCACCTACCTGTTTTGTCTGGACTGGCACACATGTGTGAAGTAGTACGGTTTATTGTGCACATTTTATTCTTGTATTTCGGCATAGTCTGGTTTTTGGTACAAACTGTTAAAGCCAGATCAGCCGAATTCGCATCCTCGCTTCACCAGTAGCTACGATATTGAGCAAGTTACTGGAACCTCTGTACTTTGGCTTCCTCATCTGGAAAATGGGTTGAGGATTATAATTTGAACATTAAATGAGATGCTATATATATAGTAACATTTCGAATAACGCCTAACATTTATTGGATTACAGAAGTTTGTTATTATTTCACCCAGGGAATAATCCTGTAAGATCTAAGTATCACCACCCACCCACTTCCACCACACTGGTTTATAGGTGAGGAAAATGAAGTTGAGGGAGAATAGTTAAGATTGGAGCCCAAAGTAGTGGTTTAAAACATTAAGAATATGGATACCATGCACCGGATTTTGAGCATTTGTTCCCAGGGAGAAAGTGGTTCGTTTTTAACTACCAAAGTGGGGACTGAGTTCTTGAATTTCTTTTTTCCCTGTATAAAAATTTTGGTGTTTCATTTTTCATTTGCTTTGGATCCTTCCATGACTGATAAAGTGTTGGATATTCTGGCTTGACTGACACCTGGCGACCCCCTACCCCCATTAGGTATGGTTTTCTGATGTGGGCCTCAGTTGTGATTTTTCTCTTTTTTACTTCTTAGTTTGATTGAAGTTGTATATACACGTAGTTCAGAAACAAATAATTCCATAAGGTTCATTACCAAAAACAGCAGAACTTGTGTCATTTTCTTCTTTTCAGAAAGAGCAATCATGTTCATGTCTTTTAGCTGCTGCTGCTGCTAAGTCGCATCAGTCGTGTCCGACTCTTAGCGACCCCATGGACTGTAGCCTCCAAGGCCCCTCCATCCATGGAATTTCCTAGGCAAGAGTACTGGAGTGGGCTGCCATTGTCTTCTCCGTTCTTTAGCTGCTGCTGCTAAGTTGTTTCAGTCGTGTCCAACTCTGTGCGACCCCATAGATGGCAGCCCACTAGGCTGCCCCGTCCCTGGGATTCTCCAGGCAAGAATACTGGAGTGGGTTGCCATTTCCTTCTCCAATGCATGAAAGTGAAAATTGAAAGTGAAGTCACTCAGTCGTGTCTGACTCTTAGCGACCCCATGGACTGCAGCCTACCAGGTGGTTGGTACTTATTCATGTCTAAATAATGCTTGTATTACTCTTCTTGATTTTTCAGGTTTAGTATTTATGCACTGTTTTTCCAGAACGGAATATGATTATTTAGCTTTCTTGTAGGTTCCTGCACCTATCACTAACATCTTTTCTCTTCCTTCCATCTATCTTCAGAATATAGTTAACTCAAAGGTTCCCTTTGAGTCTCTCTAATGCTGGATCCTGTTCTTGTATCCCATATCATTGTCTTTCTTATTTCCCATTATTTTGGTGGAGCACATTCTCCAGTATGTCTCTGAGAAAGGTTACATGTAAAGTAAACTGAATCAATGTATTCCTTTTCTTAAAAAAATTTTTTTTGATGTGGATCATTTTTAAGGTCTTTATTGAATTTGTTACAATATTGTGTCTGTTTTATTTTTTGGTAGCAAGGCATGCAGGAACTTAGTTCCCTGACCAGGGATTGAACACACACTTCCCTGCACTTGGAAGGTGAATCTTAACCAGGGACCACCAGGGAAGTCCCTGAATCAATGTATTCTTGTGACATATTATCCTTCCATATTTTTTATCCTTACCAAAGTTTCACTAATAATACAAAAATATGTTCTTTTGGTAAATAATTCAAACCCTACAAGTTGAAATTCAAACAGAAAGTTTCCTTTCTGTCTTGGTCCTCACTCATCTCTCTTAAACCCAGAAGTAACCAAACCACTGGATTTGAAGAATATTATTTAGGTACATTATTATTATATACAATATATTGTTTTGATTTGTGGATTTGTTTTTACATAAAGGAAGTTATACTGATTATTGATATGCAACCTGATTCCTCTAAAAGTAGTTCTTGGACTATTTTTCCATGTCAATACAAACTGATGCTTTCCTGGCTAATAGATTCAGATGAATTGGGTCATTCAAACTCAAGCATATAAAATTTTCTGAACAATTACTCTTCTAGTTTCACCCAGCCAATAAATAATTACTGAGTGTTAACTATATGCTAAATCCTGTTCCAGAACCTGGGAATATACAGTTAACAAAACCTTTATTTTTGAGGTAGACAGGGATGGTAAGATGGTTCTAGATGATGGAATTGAGAGCAGCTGGAGCTTTAATGAGCTTGTTTTTCCTCTCCTGGAGTACACACATCATTCAACCAAGTCTGTCTGTCTTTCTCTGTAGAAAACAACCATTACAAATTGGACTCCATAACTTCTGTGCCACCAGCGCAACAGAACCATACCTCTGAGACACAGAAATGCATATTCTGAATAGATAAACAAATTCGATATACACATACAATGGAATATTATTCAGCCTTAAAAAGGAAGGAATTCCTATACCATGCTACATCATGGATGAACCTTGAGGACATTTTGCTAGATGCAATGCTCAGTCACGAAAAGACAAATATTGAATGATTCCATTTATATGAAATGTCTAAAGTAGTCCAGTGCACAGAAAAAAAAAATAGAATGATGGTTGCTAGAGCCTGGAAGACTGGGAAATGAGAAGTTGTGTAATGGGAATAAAGTAATTTTTGCAGGGTGAAAACATCCTAGGGTTTGGTTGCACAAGTTTAAATATAGTTAATAATACTAAACTGTGGACTATAAAATGGCTAAGGTGGTAAATTCTACATTATGTGTATTTTACCACCGTTTTTAAAAAAATAAGAAAAAAAAAGCCACACAAGCTTCATAGTGGGATTTGTCCTTTACTTTGTAATTTTTATTTTATTTTTCACAGCGCTGGGTCTGCATTGCTTTTCTCTAGTTGCAGAGATCGGGGACTGCTCTCTGGTTGTGGTGTACAGGTTTTCATTGCAGCAGCTTCTTTTTCTGTGGAGCACAGGCTATAGGGCATGTGGGCTTCAGCAGTGTGGCTCCCAAGCTCTAGAGCACAGGCTCAGTAGTTGTGGTGCTTAGGCTCTGTTGCTCCATGGCATGTGGCATTTTCCCAGACCAGGGACTGAAACTGCCTCCTGCATTGACAGGCCAGTTCTTTACCACTGAGCCACCAGGGTAGCCCTGTCCTATACTTTGAATTCATGATTGAACCTGTTTTCAGCTGGGTTCAGCTTTTGCATGGAATCATGGCTTTTTTAGGGGTTGGGATAACAGTGGACTTCCCTGGAAACTCTTCTTGGCACCAGAACCTTTAGCATGTCCCTTTGTTGGTGGTAGCCCAATGCTATTTTTCATTTTTTTCCACGAGTTTTGGCATTTCCATATCTCTGGGGAAAAGGTTCCTAAGTTGTTTATGGCACAGATAAACTTTGAGACTATTTCAGAATTACACAATTGAGAGAAGTGAGAAGTGGTCATTTTGTTTGCCTTAAAAGTTTCACTCTTTTCCTGGTTTTGTAAGCACGTGCTTCTCTGCGAGAGTCTTCTGGTCTGTTTTGACTGGAGAAGATGACTTTTACTGCTTACATGGCACAGACAGGTGCTTTCCCTGGCCCTGGTTCTCCTGCAGTGTCCCAGCTGGCATTTGTTTTCCAGCCCTGGCCTGGTGTGGAATGATCCTCTGCTATTTGCCGGCTCTGGATCTTGAAGCCCACCCAGATCAGATAAGAGTCAGGTATCCAGGGGTTGCAGACATGCTGTGTGTTTTGGATTGGAGAGATCAGCCTGGTGAACTGGATTGTTCTTCCTCTTTTTTTTCTTTTTTCTGTTTCTCCGAGCTCAGATCAAGTGTATTTACAAAGGTCTGTAGTAAAACCTTGTCATCATCGCTCAGAACTGATCAGCCTTTCATACACACACCCCCCCAGCCCACTCTCACATATCCATCAGTGAATCCTCAGTTATTCACTGTCACCTTTACACACACACACACACACACACACACACACCCCTTATTTTAAATTATTCTTTTACTTTTCAGTACTACTGAGATCATATGTCAGGTGGACTAAGAGGTCTTCTCTGATGCTCAGATTTGGCTATTTTCATCATTAATCCTCTTCAGTAAGAGCAGATCTCAGAGAATGGGTTGTTCTTTATACTCCCACTTCTCCCTAAACTATGTGTGGGCATCATATAGAATTTTCTTTCCAGGCAAACTCAAAGCTTGGTGGGGTAAATGACTATAAACAAGTGACATTCTCTCCTCACTTTACCTATTGTGGACTTGGACCTTCTTGTAAATAGTCTTTTTTTAATTAATGTGTACTTTATTTTAAAAATTAATTTTATTTATTTATTTATTTTTGGCTATTCTGGGTCTTTGTTGCTATGCAGGCTTTTCTCTAGCTGCAGAGAGCTGGAACTATTCTCTTGTTGCAGAACACAGGCTTTAGGGTGTGTGGGCTCCAGTAGTTTTGGCATATGGGCTGTGCAGTCCTGGTTCCCAGGCTCTAGAGCACAGGCTCAATAGTTGTGGCGCATGGGCTTAATTGCTTCATTACTTATGGGATCTTCCTAGACCAGTGATGGAACCTGTGTCTCCTGCATTAGCAGACAGATTCTTTACCACTGAGCCACTAAAAGTGAAAGTTCAAGTGAAAGTGTTAGTTGCTCCAACTTTTTGTTGCCCCATGGACTGTGGTGATGGACAGGGAGGCCTGGCATGCTGTGATTCATGGGGTCGCCAAGAGTCGGACACGACTGAGCGACTGAACTGGACTGTAGCCCACCAGGCTACTGAGCCACTGCTGCTGCTGCTAAGTCACTTCAGTCGTGTCTGACTCTGTGCGACCCCATAAATGGCAGTCCACCAGGCTCCCCTGTCCCTGGGATTCTCCAGGCAAGAACACTGGAGTGGGTTGCCATTTCCTTCTCCAATGCATGAAAGTGAAAGTGAAGTTGCTCAGTTGGGTCCGACTCTTAGCAACCCCATGGACTACAGCCTACCAAACTTCTCTGTCCTTGGGATTTTCCAGGCAAGAGTACTGGAGTGGGGTTCCATTGCCTTCTCTGACTGAGCCACTGCTAAGTCACTTCAGTTGTGTCTGACTCTGCAGCCCCATAGACGGCAGCCCACCAGGCTCCCCCGTCCCTGGGATTCTCCAGGCAAGAACACTGGAGTGGGTTGCCATTTCCTTCTCCAATGCATGAAAGTGAAAAGTGAAAGTGAAGTCGCTCAGTCGTGTCTGACCCTCAGCGTCTGCAGCCTTCCAGGCTCCTCTGTCCTTGGGATTTTTCCAGGCAAGAGTACTGGAGTGGGTGCCATCGCCTTCTCCGGACTGAGCCACTATGGAAGCCCAAATAGTCATTTTTGACATCAGCAAACCACCTGGCCCAGGGTAGAACCATTTTTATCTGTTAGGAATTTGTGCTTTCTGTAGCAGGAGTGCTAGTAACCTTGGAGAAAACGTATTCTTGGGATTATTTCCTTGTCCTGAGAGTTTAACATTCTCTTTATCTTCCTTGGGCTGTGGGATAGGTGGATGGCTCAGGTTGCCCACACAAACCAAAGGAATTTAGGTCCAGGCAAAATTTGTGTGTGATTAGAAGATCATAGAGCCTGAAAATCATATGCCATTTTGGAATGTCTAGGAGGTTCTTTCCTTTCTCACTGATTTCTCTCATTTGCTGCTGAAAAGAACAGGATATGGTAATTGTAGATGCTCTAGAAATATCAGCAGGGAGGCCAGAAGAGTAATGAAAGTAACCAAGAGTCAGAAAAAGTAGTTTCACTGCTGACTGCACATTCTCCTGGCCTCAGGCAAGTTAGGTCAGTTTTCTTATCTGTAAAGCAAATGGCCACTGTTTGCTGGCTGCTTCTTTCTAAAGGTTGTGAATGTGCTTGGAGTTAGAGATTCCTTTGACAATCTGATGAAAGCTATAGATAAGTGACTCAGAAACTCACAGTGGAAACCTGACCTGCTGGGCACTCAGGCTTACTGGGCAATTTAAGCTCTGTCTAAAAATGACTGCCAACCCTTGGCCTTAACAGACCATTGACAAAATAGAATGCAACCTCGTATTACCAGATTCTGTTTTTTGCTTGCTTGTTTGTTTAAACTTTGCTCCTTGTTAAGGGAAATGCGGATGTATAGATTTTTTGTTGAAACATGAACATGTTATATTTTTCTAGTTGCTTCAAAGATTTTTGAAAACACCTTATGGGCTGAACAAAACACATTCATGGCCTGCTTTCTTCCTATGGTTAGAAACATGTCTGTATTTTGTATTCCACTATGGTTAAACCCAAATTATTTATGGGTTTATTTTGGGGCTTTTCTCCCTTTCTGCCTGTGCCACTTCCTCCTTAAATTTTTTTTTTAGTGGATTTATTGAGATATATTCACATATCATATAATTCACATATTTAAAGTATACAATTTGATGAGTTTTTTATCTTCACAGCATTGTGCATCCATCACCACAGTCAATTTTAGAACATACCCACACCCCTCTTCCTCCTTAGCTCACCCTCCATCTCCATCAGCCACAGGCAACCACTGGTGTACTTTCTTTCTCTATGGATTTGCCTATTCTGGGCATTTTATATAAATAGACTCATACAATGTATATGCCTTTGTGACTGATTTCTTTCACTTCGCATAACATTTTCACGGTTCATCCATGTTGTATCATGTAGCGGTACTTCTCTGTATTGCTGAATAATGTTTCGTTGTAGATATATCATGTTTTATTTGTCCATTCATCCATTGATGGATATTTTGTTTTTGCTTTTTTTTTGTCTATACTGCTATGAACATTTATGTACAGGGTTTTGTGTGGACATTTGTTTTCATTTCTCTTGGGTAGAATCTTAGAAATGGACTAGCGGGATAATATGGTAATTCTATGTTTAGCCATTTGAGGGACCTCCAGACTGTTTTCCACAGCACCTGTGTAGCTTTTCATGCCCACCAGCAATCTATGAGAGTTCCAGCTTCTCCCCCATCCTTGCCAATACTTTGTATTGTCTGAATTTTTGACTATAGCCATCCTAGTAGGTGTGAAGAGGTATCTCATTGTGATTTAGATTTGCATTTAAATGATTAATGATGTGAAAAATCTTCCTGTGTTCCCTGGTCAGTTGTATATCTTCTTTGGAGAACAGCATATTCAGACCCTTGTGTAGCACTTATTTTCAACAGAGCTCTTGAGATTTTCTCTTGAGAAATGCATGTATTCATATCCATGCAAAAGTTGTTATACAATTTCTAGGGGTTCATGACCCTCTGGATATCTCTCTCTGGGCCTAAGGATACCCACAGAGGTTGGGGTATGAAGCAGAGATTTTTCTGGGCACTTCATGTGCTTTATGTCACTCTTATATCTGCTAAGGACCTTATGGGATTTGTGTGAAGATCAGATCTTCAGGAAAGTGATTTGTAAACCCCAAATCACTATTCAGCTTCAGGGACTGGTACATGTGCAAGTTCTTCGGGTAAATGATGGTGAAATGAAGTCATTAAAGGCGTGGACTTGAATCTGACTGCCTGTGTTTGAATCCTGGTGTCATTTTTATGAACTATTGTGTTCTTGTGAAAATTACTCAACCTCTCTGACTCAGTGTCCTCTTTTGTAAAATGGAGATAATAACTGCAACTACTTCCCACATGCTCTGGGGCAGAGTTAATATAAACAAAGTGCTTTGCCTTGTGTAAGTGGGTGCATAGAGAGTGCTGAAAAAATTGTTAACTTGCTGCTGTGGGCTAAATGTTTGTGTCCCCCCAAAGTTCATATATTGAAGCTCCAATCTACAGTGTGATGGTATTTGGAGGTGGAACCTTTGGGAAATAATTAGGTCTTCAGAGTGGAGCTCTCATGAATGGAATTAGTGCTCTTACAAGAAGAGACACAATTGAATGCTTTCTTTGCCATGTGAAATTATAGTAAGCGGGTGGCTATTGTAAATAAGAAGAGGGTTCCCACCAGAAGCCACCCACGAGGGCACCCCAATCTTAGACTTCCAGCCTGTAGAATGTTGAGAAATAAATATTTGTAGTGTGAGCCATCCAGCCTATGGTATTCTGTTACAGTAACCCAACTAAGATACCTGCTATTTTTATTATCTTAGGGCTTTCCAGGTGACATTAGTTGTAAAGAACCTGTGTGGCAATGCAGGAGAACATAGTGACTCAGGTTCAATCCCTGGGTTGGGAAGATTCCCTGGAGGAGGAAATGGCAACCCATTCCCATATTCTTGCCTGGGAAATCCCATGGATAGAGGAGTCTGGTGGGCTACAGTCCATAGGGTCGCAAGAGTGGGACATGACTGAAGTGACTTAGCACATGAGCATATAGAACAGAATGAGCTTCCCAGGTGGCTCAGTGGTAAAGAATTCATCTGCCAATGCAGGAGACCCAGGTTCCATCCCTGGGTTGGGAAGATCCTCTGGAGAAGGAAATGGCAACCCTCTCTAGTATTCTTGCTTGGGAAACTCGGGAAGAGTTCCCAGAGGAACCTAGAGGGCAGCCTATAGTCCATGGAGCCACAAAGGAGTTGGACATGACTTACAGACCAAACAACAATGACATAGAACAGCACAGGTTATTAGCTTAGAGTGGAGCAGGTTGGCCTTTGAATATGAGAACACCTTTCTTCTTCCTGGAGGAAATAGATATCCTCTGTTGATATTTTAAAGAACTAAGAGGTTGTTTTTTTTTTTTTTCCTATAGACTGAATCTTGTTATCTTAGGAAAGAGAATTTTCCTCCCAGAAGGATTTCAGTCCAGAGTGTACTTTACAGATCCTTGGCCTGGATCAGTTAATCCTGACTGAACTTTGTCACCTCTGTTAGTGTCTGTTTAAAGTGATTTAAAACAAACAAATAAAAACCAAACCCCCCAATTTTTGTCCTTATCTGGCCTAGAGAAACTCAGATTCCAAGTAGTCAGTATTGTTCTGTGATCAGGTCAAGTGATCTTGCTGGATTAAAACAAAGAGAGTCCAAAGTCTTAAGATTTAAACTCTTTATAGTATTAGCTAGAGTCTTTAGGGCAGTCTTTTCTTTTTTTGCTACACCACACAGCTTGTGGGATCTTAGTTCCCTGACGAGGGATTGAACGCAGGACATAACCACTGGAATACCAGGGAATTCCCTGGGAGGGAGTCAGTGACTTAGCAGAAGACTTTACAAATTGGGTCTTTGTTCTTGGATGAGATAAAGAGGGAAGCCTCTCAGGCTCATGTTTTGGTGTCTTGAGCTGCTAATAGCCATTACTTGCAAGGATAGCCACTATTTCCAAGAGAAATCACATTTTGAGAAGCAGCTCTTTTAGTGGAGAGATTTCAGCTGGAAAGTGCATCTTGCTGGCTGGTGTTTGGGTTCAGCAAATACTGAGTGTGAAAAGCAGAGTGCTAGATGAAGGAATAGGAGCCACTTACCCAGAAGGAGACATCTGAAGTCCTTCTCTGTGGGGTCTCCTTTGTCAGAGTCCTTCATTTCAGTTTAACTGAAGGGACAAGCTCTGTAAGTTTCAGCCCAGGAGAGAGTTTCTAAGAATTACTGGAATCTCAATATGTTGTCAGTGTTGTTTTCTAACCCACAGACAGTGATTTGTGTGTGTGTGTCTGTGTGTGTATGTATGGTGCATGGGTTTTGTTAAAGAAAAATTTTTCATGACATTTGTTAAAGAGAACAAGGAAGACCAGTCAAGAAAAAATGATTGCAATGGGAGTTTTCAGGAGGCAAGAGAAATAGGGCTTAACTCCAAATACAAGGGAAGCGGAGATTTATTGGCAAGAAGCAGGATACCATAAGTAAATGGAAGGGATTAAGAGGAAACATCAAGGCTAGGGGATTCTTATTAGACCACTCAACAGGAGTCTTGGTGAAGGTAGGCCAGAGTAGAGTGATCAGATACCAAGCATGGGGGAATTTTGCTACATTAACTCAGCAGGATTCTAAAAATTGACTAAGTGAGCTAATGAGAGAGCCCAAGTTTGCGGCCTAGTTAGAATGAGGACTCAAGTCAGAAAGAGCTTGACCCAAGTTTGTTTAGGAAAGAGAGTCTTCCTCGGCTTGTAGCTAGAAGTGCCAAAGGTAGAACATTCTTCTTTTTAATACAGTCACAAAATATGTGATCATTTGAGTGATACCTTCTTTAAAGAAGAAAGTTGCTTTTCTTTTGTTTAATCACTTTTTTAGAATTGTCTTTTTAGGTCATTTCAAGGTCTCTTACTTATGAATAGAATGCATTTTTTTCTCATCTTAAAATAGCAGAAGAAATTAGATATAGAAGAAATGTCTTAATAATCAGTACCCAGTGGAAATGAAAACCTGTTGTGTAGTTTGGCTTTCAATGACTTAGAAAAATGCATTGTGCAATAACTTTGTTCTCCTTTCCTTCCTGAAGTGCACTGAAAGTACAGTCTCTAAACAACAATTTGGGAACTTTGAAAATCAAGTATAACAACCAGAAAGAGAAGTTGGGAACTTTTTCCCTAGCAAATGATATTTCATATCTCCCAACCTCTGATGCTCACAGAAGTCTTGATACGCCTGACAGACTTCTGATTTCTCAACTTCCTGGTCCAACCTCATTCCATTAAAACATCTTTTTCCTCCTTGAATTTTAGGGGAATTGTTTGTTCTGGATGTGATTTTTTTCTGAGAAAAAGAAACAACCAACCAACCTGATTTGTACCCTACCCTAAATCTTTCAGCTTACATTCAGATAAAAATCTTAACAATTTCTATCTTTTAAGTTAAACATTTCAAAGACTTTAAAAAACTAAGTTAAAAAATCCTAAAGATAAATGTAAAAATCTTGCATTCAGATGTAAGATTTAGGGGAGGTAATATTCTTAGTTGATAATGGGTGGAAGTCTCTTGGAAAAGAATATACCAAAATTGCATCCTGTGGAAACAAGTGTGTGATATCCTCAAAGGCGATCCTTGATTAAATATAATTAGGGGAACAATGGATAGTTTATTCCTTCTGAAGAGTCATATGAGCAGAAAATGTTTTCCAACTGCTTATATGAGCAGAAAAGATTTTCTCCTTTCTTATCTGTTGTACTGGTGACATTTACACCATTTTCAAAATTACTTATTAAAAAAAAAATTACTGGGGCCTGGCTAACGTGTTCCATGAAAGAGTAAAGGCTTACAGTCCAAAAAATAAGAGCAATCCAAGAACTATAACTAATGTTATAATTTAATTATAACATTATGGTGGTGGTTGTGGTGGTTTAGATGCTAAGTCACGTCCAAATCTTGCCGACCCCATGCACTGTCGTGCACCAAGGTCCTCTGTCCATAGGATTTCCCAAGCTAGAACACTGGAGTGGCTTGCCATTTCCTTCTCCAGGGGAATCTTCCCAACCCAGGGGGTTGAACTCAGGTCTCCTGCATTGCAGGTGGATTCTTAACCACTTGAGCTATCTATCACCTGCACTGTAACATTACAGCAAATCTGTTTTTGTTTTTTTTTGGCTAAGTAGCAATTATGCAGACAGTTGTAAAATGTTTACCTAAAGTGATTGTAATTAATTTTCTAAAATGTAAGTAGAGTACCTATTTCTACGTGTACCTAAAGAAATGCTGAGGAAAATGGATAGCTGGATAGCTGGATGGTTAGAAATTATTTTAACAACCCCTGGGGTGAATTACCCAGGAAGAACGGTATTTATCCAGTTTTCTGATAGAGATTTCTTACAGACTAGAGAAGGAAACATATTTACCTTACCCTTGCTCTCCACTTCCTTTCCTTTCATTATACCTTGCTCTGACTTGTCCACTTGCCTGAAATCTCCAATTACATGTCACACAGTCTAGTCATCTGGGCACTTTCTTTTTTTTTGGTTAGTGTATTAGGGACATGCCTGAAAGTCATATGATAGTTTCTCCATAGGGTGAACAGTGAGATACTCTTGGTGTTCCTCATCTTTCTTTCTTTCTTCTTCTTTTTTTTTTTTGGCTGTGCCTCATGGCATGTGGGATCTTAGTTCCCTGACCAGGAATCAAATACGTGCTCCCTGCACTGCAACAGGGGAGTCTTAACCACTGGACTGCCAGGGAAGTCCCGCCCCCTCCCCACCACCTCCCCCCCACCATGGATTTTAAATTTGTTGGATCCTCTACTGAGAGAGCATTTCCTATGCTTTGTGATTCACAGAAAAGATACTGTACTATGCTGATGTTGTGTTGTAAAGAGTGCTCTTGCCTGGAAAATCCCATGGATGGAGGAGCCTGGTAGGCTGCAGTCCATGGGGTCACTAAGAGTCAGACATGACTGAGCGACTTTGCTTTCAATTTTCACTTTCATGCATTGGAGAAGGAAATGGCGATCCACTCCAGTATTCTTGCCTGGAGAATCCCAGGGACGGGGGAGCCTGGTAGGCTGCCGTCTCTGGGGTCGCACAGAGTTGGACACGACTGAAGCGACTTAGCAACAGCAGCAGCAGTAATGAAAAGGGGCACTGCGATTCCACATGCGTATCACCTGTCTTTCTGTCTGGTTAAGATGAGCAAAGGAGAATGCTGAGATTTGCAGCCATCGCAGCTAAATGGAAATGTGGAGAGCATAGAGGATATTCTGAAAAGCATAGATAAGGGGGTCTGGAGCAGAATTACCAAGAAGGGAAAGTTTGCCACTCCACTGCTTGCCTCTGTCACAAGAAGCATTTTCCTCAAGGCTGAGTCTTCCTCCTTGGCTCTTCATATAATTTTGTTTCCTGCTCCTCACCCCCAAAGTCTCTAAAGTCATTTTTATTCTCTCTTCCATCTTCACTCTTTTATCTACATACATGGTTCCAACTTTCTTAACCTAAAGTCAACCTCTCAACTTTGTTTATTAAACACAGTGCAAAAGATTGCTAGCGCTTGTATTCCATAGAACCTGCTCCATTCTGTAGAGGTGGTAATTGTATCTGTCTCACAGTTGTGAATAGTATTTAAAGCATTTTGCACAGCCCTTGACATATGAAAGTCTACATAAGCGTTGACTTTGCTTTATATTGTTGATCCAGTGGCTGTTTTCTTTCTTTCTTCCAAGGATATCTTACACTAGCTGCCTTCTCTGTTTTACAATCTACTTCCTGGTTTTCTCTCAATCTGTGTATTTGTCATGGACAATAGAAATTGTCCTTCTTACTTTCTTTTCATTATTAAACACTTCTCAGTATTTCTTTGAAAGTACCTACTTTTGTAATAATACAAACTTTAGAGAGAAAAATTTTCTCCCTTCTCAACTTCAGGTATCGTGTCATCCTGATTAATAACTCTCTGGTTTGTATTCCCTGAACTTTATTCTACACCCTATGCTTAGATGTTCCCAAAGATTCCTGGCTCTTTTATCTTCTCTGTTTTCTCCTCCCCAGTGGCTTGTGGCTTTTGTTGTACCTCAACACTGGTGTCTTCTGAATTCTGCTCCAGGCCTAAGTCTCTACATTTCTAACCACCATTGAACTTCATTAGTCACCTTTCAAAACCTTGTCATCTTTTGGGTGCTTCCTTGGAAGTTCCATGGTTAAGACTCCAAGCTTCCAATTCAAGGCATGTAAGTTTGATCCCTAGTTGAGGAACTTAAGATCCTACGTGATGTGCAGGGGAAAAAAAAAATCTTTGTCATCTTTCAAGGACTTTTTAAAGTTATGTGTCCTCCTTGAAGCCTCCCCCAAATACTGGCAGACAGAAGGCATTTCTACTTCCAAGGAGTCCCACAGCCTGCTCTTGTGCCATATTTGGTAGTAATATCTATCAGTACACATAGGTTCTTCTCTTTTGGTGTTAGTCTCTGGGACCCAATTTTATTTATTATTTTTATTAGAATTATATAATATGCCCATCAAAGTATTTTGAATGAACGAATGAATAAAGCTATTATTCTTATAAGTATCAGTGGAAGAGTAGGTAGATTAACAGAACATACACTGCCTGTGAGTTCTAGAGGGCTTATCTCGTACTTACCATGCTTCCCTGATGTCTTTGGGAGGAACCTGTGGTAGGTACTAAAGTCAGATGTAAAGGTAAAAATAAATGCAGTCAAATGTATCATTCAAAAATCTCCTGTGTTGCTCAGAAAGAGAAGTATGTGAAGATTTGATCTCTAACTGCTTTTTCCTCTATGTGGGAATTCTGAGCACCAGATTAAATAGGTGATGTTGAAATGCTGCAGTGCACTCGCTGAGATGAGATGTGCAGACCAAGACGTGCATGTGGGACCCGAGACCAGCCAGGAAGCAGCAGGTCTGCCTCTCGTTCACACTGGACCCCAGTGCCTATATGCGGTCACTTTTAGGCAGTGATCTTTCATGTGTGGGACCCCTGGGGATTCCTCGGGGTCTTCGAGACCCTTTCAGAGTTCCTCAAAGTCAAAATTATTTTTATGCTGGTACATTATTTCCCTTTTCCACTCGTTCTATCATAAGCATACAGTGGAGTTTTCCAGACGTTACATGACAAATCCATGATATCTAAAATGTTGATTAAAATACTATTTCCTTTTTCCAACTCCATGTCCCCTGTTGGGTCAATTCTTTTTATGTACATCAACCAAAACCACTTTGTAAAGGATTGAATGCAGAAGCAGATATAAGAATTCTGCTGTTTAAAGCCGGACAAAAATGCAATGCTTTTCTCATAAACCTTTTAAAAAATACTTTTCATGAAAAATATTTATTTTAACATGTATTAGGTGATTATAATTATTGATTTTTTAAATGAATTGATGGGGAGATACTATAAAAAGTCCCAGTTTTAATTTCTAATATGTAAATATTGGTAGCTATATTCCACAAGTGAAAGTTCTGTGGAGGTCCTTGGTAAATTAATGAATATGGAGTTCCAACTCCCCAAAGTTTGAGAGCTGCTTCTTGTGGGCATGCTGTTCTGAATGTGGAATGGCACTGAAATTCCCCACACCTAAACATTTTATATCTTTTCTCTCACCTTTCTTCTTCTAGTCCTCTCTCTTTTATTTTCCACTTAAAAAAATTGAAATATAGTTAATTTACAATGTGTTAGTCTCAAGTATACAGCAAAATGATTCAGTTATACATGCATATATATGTGTGTTCTTTTTCAGATTCTTTTTTATTATAGATTATTATAAGATACTGAATAGAGTTTCCTGTGCTATACAGTAGATCCTTGTTATTTACCTATTTTATATATAATAGTGTGTATATATTAATTCCGAACTCCTAATTTATCTCTCTCCACCTCCCCTCACCCCCCATTACCCACTTTGGTAGCCATAAGTTTGTTTTCTGTGTCTGTTAGTCTATTTATGTTTTGTAAATTCATTTGTATCATTTTTTTAGATTCCCCATGTAAGTGATATCATGTAAAATTTGTCTTTCTCTGACTTACTTCACTCAATATGATAAGCCCTCTCTTACTCTTTTAGCAAAGATTTTGAATTAAATATGTGGTATGTGTGGTATTTAAATATGTTAAATATATGATACGTATCTGCATGGAATTGCAAGCAGCAGTGTTCTTTCTGCCCTGTTACACTTAGAAAGTGAAACAAGTAATCTTCTCTGTATATATACCTTACTATGAATAACATAAATGCCATTGCCTTTAACCTGTAATTCCTAGTAAAGGCTTTATTGTCTCAGAGGATGGTAGGTTTTCTAAAAATCAATTATTTGCATATAGCTCTGCTGATAGTAAAGCTTCACTCCAAGAAACTTTTCTAGACTATGTTCACTTAGGTGTAGTACTAGTAAAGTTTTGGATAATTTAAGAAGATATTTGTAGCATAAATAAAGACAATCTGTGTACCTGAATAACAAATTTGTGAACGTTTTGCTGAGTGGAAATTGGAGAGTGCGTGTATCTAACTTGAAAACCTTCTTAGAGTGGTTCTACAGCAAATAGGCCCAGCATTCAGTTAAACTCTGTATTTCACTATCCAGGGATAGTTGTAAAGAACACTCCTAAGGGAAGCCTCCCATTTCCTTTTCCCTACTTATCAAAATGATTTCACATGATCTGAAGTTATAAACATCTTGTTTGCAAGTTTAATTCCCTAAGGATAAGGCTGAGCATGTGTGACAGCAGAGGAAAGGATGTCTTCTCATTGCCATTTAAAATTGTGTTTTTGGGCTAACATAAAGAGAGCTTTCACCAGTTTGGGCTGTGGAGGGATGTATGACATTTTAGCTTGAACCTTTTATGATATAATCTACTAAGTAGGTCACTGTTGAGTTCTTCTAATTCCCCATTAGACTCTGTGGAGAATTCATAACTGTTTTACTCATATACTCATGAGTTTATATAATCTAAATAGTTATTCTGAAGTTCTAAATGCTTTTGCTCAGTAAGGCAGTATATGAAAATGTCAGTAAAATTTCTCACCCAATCGGGAGAAGTGGCATTTTAGGGAATTGTGAGTTATTTAGTTGACATTCTATATAAGATGTTATCATTAAAAAAGAAGAAAAGTAAAAAGAAATCATTACCATCAAAATAGTGCTTACCTTTGACTACCCAAAGAGAAGAAAACCTGTAAGGTTATTTTGTGTTCATGAAGAAGTACTGCTAAATGCTGCCTTCTGGAAAGATTATTTACTGGAAAACTAGTGAGGCTAACTTGTGGCAGTGTGGTGAGCCAGATCCTCTAGTTTGGGTTATTTTAGATTTGGATGCCCTTTACCTATGATTCTTAATCTCAGATCAAGTGAGTCCCATGAGGTATCCCTAGATTATGGACAAAATGCCATGGGAGACCCTGAGCTGAGTCTCCTAGTAGATGGGCTGGCTTTGCATTGCTGTATTTCCCCAGCCAACACATCCATCTGTCTGGCACACAATTTGAATGTGTCCTTGCTCCAAGGAAGGGGCTGTGTAGAGAACATAAAAAATGTCAATCTGGAGTGTGAAAATATTTTCTCTATTTGATCCATTCTGGTGCTTCCCTGCATGGTGTAGACTGCATGACAAATAAACTAATGCCTGTCTTGAAGTAGACTGAAATAATGTTGAGAAGAAAACAACTGGATAGGTGCAAGTAAGTGTTGTGTGTATAAAAACAGAAATAAAAGAGTAGTCAGTTTAACTATGTTTTAAATGTTTAATTTTTTTTTAAGTATGAGAAAGTTTAAAAAAATTACTTGTTAGCTGTGTGCTCCTAATCACACAGTCCACTGGATATTAAAAAAGAAAGATCCATGAACATTTAGAAGAATTTTTTTTTTTTAATCAAGAAATGCCTCTAACACTATTCCTTCTCAGAGATTCCCCTGAGAAAGAATCTGTTATCTGGAAACCCTAAAAAGCCCCAGTGTAGAAATCCTTTCAGTGACATCAGGAATTAATTCATGTATAGCTACAATTAGAGGATTAGTCTTGGACATTTCTTTGCTGTTCACCACCCTCACCCCAGTCCTGGGCACGTAAAATCTGAATATACATTAGGGTGAGGCAAACTTTGTGCCAGCATAGCCCAAGACCGGCACTATTTTCCTTCTTTTCCATCTGCCTTTCCCTCCCCTAAATAACGCCCACAATGAAAACACAACCTCACTGACCCAGTATATAAAAAATACCCAGTCTATAAAGACTGATTGCTGCAGAAATGTCACATTCTATAATGTCAACAACAATGTGCTGCTCCAAGTGGCAAACACATGTCGATTGTTTGCCCTGAATAGATTTGGCCTATTGAATCAGAACCAACAGACATATGGCTTCTAACAGTATTCTGTTGAACTGAACATGGGGGGACCTCTTCCACAGGTGCTGAAGTGTATATTGCAAAAGGCTACCATTATGAGGTAGGGACAAAAAAATAAAGTTCTAATTTGAGAATTGTTTTGAAACGCTTGCAAATTCAGCCTGCTGTTCTTTTCCTGTAGTTTTGAGATAAGATATGGGAGTCGCAGGAGGAAGGTTTCCATGTTCTTGTTAGGGCACAGGTTTCCTGTTTACACCCGTGGAGAGAAAATTGTATACATGAATTCTTGAAGTTCTATTTATGTTCGTTTTGTTGCTCATTCTGTAATCACTGGGTTGGGCCCTGGGGCAACAGCAATGACTGGCTTGGGGCCTGTTAGGAACTGGAGTCTGGTGGGGAAAAATGGACCCATAGAAATCATTCTTTGTAATATGAGAGGTCCTAGGAGGGAGACTTGGAGCTCACCAAAGTATTTTTCTATGAAAAAAATATACCAATGTTAAGTGCCCATGCTACCAACCGAAAAGCTAATTTTTACCTCTGATATTATCAATGATAATAACTAAGCTTTATTGAGCCCTAATAGGTCGCAAGGAGAAATCTAAGCTTTTAATTCCTTTCAATAGCACAGTAAGGTATTACTATTATTATCTCCATATTTAATAGATTAGCAAATAGGTATGAAAAAACTAATTTGCCCAGATAGTTCTACTAATGTTGGCTGTCTAGCCTTTTAAAAGAAAGGAATATTTGAGCCTAACTTGCTTAATTTATATACATAGGCCCCTAAATTAAGTTCTCTTTTTGGAGCTATTTTTAATAGTTAATTGTTACACATGAGGTTTAATGATATCAACTTGTCATCCATTTCCTTCTTTTTATTCTGAGTTTCTTCAGAGTAAGAACTTTGTTTTATTTGCCATAGGATTCCCAGCATGCCACATGGAGGCCTATTCTAAAATGTTTGTTGAATGAATTCAGATATTTTGAAATTTAGCCAATAACATGCTATACTTATACAATGTATAGCAAATTCTCTCTTAAAGAAAGCAGTAAACTGGGGCAAGCTTGAATGACCAGAAATTGAATTCATTTGGGAATAGCAGAGGAATTGCAATTTGGGAAATGCATGCTGTCACAAGCTACAGGTGAATCTGTTGAGGGTTTGAGACAGGGAGTGCAAAGAAGGGTGCATCCAGCCAGAGTCCAAGCAGTCAATTCATTGTCTTGAGGATGGGAGAGACTATTGGTGGATGGTTATTGGTCAGGAAGTAAGTCTCATTTCCTGTGAATCGGGCATTTATCTTCTGAATCGGGAAATCAGTTTCAGTTAAGGTCCCTTCTGAGGGTGCATGTGCAGTATTCCCCATTACGTATCCTTCAGATTAGTTTTAGATTGAACTCCTTTCATAGAATCTTGCTGAGATTACAGCTCTCCTCTGACATTCTTTGCAGCTTCCTGTCAAATCTTAGCCAAAGTGGGACTTTATAAGTGAGATTTTTGAAGTTTAAGAGCTTCATATTCCCTCTATAGGGTTACAGTGCAAGATTTAAAAGTGACTTTTGGAAGAATTAAGAGAATGCTTTAGCTATATCTTTACTTCCTTGGTAGAGTTTTATGCGTTTAAGGATCTTACATTTAAATGAGATTATGGACCATATAACTTTGGGAATATTTTTGCATTCAAGTTATTTCTGTCTATATGTCTATAATAGAAGCCAATGAATGCTTAGTTTATTTGGAGTTGTCTTGGCATTTTAATTCATGTCTATTATAATTAAACATATATTGCCTACCTGGCCTACTGTGGTTATACTGAGTTCTCATTTCAATTAGGCTATAAAAATAATGATATTTTTCTATTCAGTCCCAGAAATCTTGGATTGAAGGAGTGTTCAACAAGAGAGAATGTAACAAAATCATACCCAGCTCTAAAGACCCTCACAGGTATAATTTTTAATTACATTTTTCTTTTTAAACCTACAATACTAGGAAGACTGCTTATTGAAATTTAGAGCTATGACTTTACCTTGGCAGACCCCCTGTTGCTATTGTGGTAAATTTTACTCTTGCTTTATCTTCGATACACTTGTTTGTCTAGTGGGAGGATAGATACCAGGGAAGTATCTAGTACTACATCTATTCCACTTGGGTTTGGATAATAAATTTATAATTTTTGAGTATTGGATATTTCAACATAGTGTGAATTCCTTATCCCCAGGTGTCTATGGAATATCAGTTCAGTTCAGTTCAGTCGCTCAGTCATGTCTGACTCTTTGCGACCCCATGAATCCCAGCACACCAGGCCTCCCTGTCCATCACCATCTCCCGGAGTTCACTCAGACTCACGTCCATGGAGTCCGTGATGCCATCCAGTCATCTCATCCTTGGTCGTCCCCTTCTCCTCCTGCCCCCAATCCCTCCCAGCATCAGAGTATTTCAGGACTCCATGCTCAGATATAGAAACAGTTCATTGTTTCCTCCTGCAGGCTTTTTCCTTGAGCAGATAATGGACAGCAGAATGAAATGACCTGAGTTTGACCACTCCGAGTTCTTGACAATCCTTTGAAAGCTCTACTTGTAGAACAAAGTTCAAAACAGTAGCCAGTGAAAGATAAAGGAAGACAGGGCTGTGGAAAATTCCCCAGGGTAATGGATCCATGAAATTAAGTTTGGGTAGCATTGCCCTTAGGAAAAGAGTTAAAAGGAAAGGAAAATAGGAGAGCAGTGTTTTAATTAGGGGGACCATTCTATTTTTAGATTCTGTTGGGCAGTTAGCCTTATATTCATTTGAAGTTTAGAAATCACAGCTGAATGTTCCTGAAAGATAGCACCATGAGGTCACTGAAATTCTAGTTCTTTGGGGATGATGACTAAAATAGTGTTCTTTGCATTTGTTAAATATTTACTAGTCCCACCCTCTTTGAATCACCTGTGGCTTATAAGCCCTGTGACTGGAAATCCTCATTTTACCTGCTTATGAAATGTTTACAGACTAAAAAGTCAGGGTAACCTTGTTTTTCCCTTCATCTTTTATGACATTTTGTAGTATGATGATGGATGCAGTGGAAGGCAGATTGAGTTCAGGTGACTCCCACTGCTCTGTAAATGGAAAATCATCTTCACAGTCACTTTGAACTTCGTGAAATGTGGTAAACTGTAGGTCATTAGCCCACAGACTCAAGAAGAACATCAATGATCATAATTCCATGAATGGTCTAAGATGTACTGCTTTTTATTGAAAGAAAGCAGTCTCTCTTTTCCTGTGATTGTAAAAAAAAGGTTAATGGATGATTATGGCTGGTTCTCCTATGTCAGCCTTTTTCTTGCCGCTGTGGCTCAGATCATGAACTCCTTATTGTCAAATTCAGACTTAAACTGAAGAAAGTAGGGAAAACTACTAGACCATTTAGGTATGCTGCTGCTGCTGCTGCTAAGTCGCTTCAGTCGTGTCCGACTCTATGTGACCTCATAGACAGCAGCCCACCAGGCTCCCCCATCCCTGGGATTCTCCAGGCAAGAACACTGGAGTGGGTTGCCATTTCCTTCTCTAATGCATGAAAATGAAAAGTGAAAGTGAAGTTGCTCAGTTGTGTCTGACTCCTAGTGACCCCATGAACTGTAGCCTTCCAGGCTCCTCCGTCCATGGGATTTTCCAGGCAAGAGTACTGGAGTGGGGTGCCATCGCCTTCTCCGAGCCTTTTTCTTAGACCTTAGTAAAATTCTCGAAGCTATAGCCTTCATGCAGTTTTCTTCCTTACAGTGCACAGCAAAAGAGTGATGGTTCATTATTTTAAACTTAGATAAAAGTTGATCTTTTACTGATTGTTTTTGTCCCTCCTAATAAGAAAAAAATCTGATGGACTTGATTACAGTGCTTTTTTTTTTTTCCCCTCATTTTGAACTTGTTGAGGGAACAAAAATTCTAAAAGGCTGAAACATTCATTTCTGAATAATTTAGAATGATTGATTTTATGAACACTATCTTTTATTCCATTATTTTAACTAGATTTCTTTTCTAGTTAAAACTTCTTCAGGACTTCCCTGGTGGTCCAGTGGTTAAGAATCTACCTTGCAATGTGGGGAACAGGGTGGGTTTGATCCCTGGGCAGGGAATTAAGATCCTACATGCTGTAGGGCAGCTAAGCCCTTGCGCCATAACTGTTGAATTCATGCACTCTAGAGCCCGAGAAGCACAATTAAGAGAGCCTGCTTCTTATAAGAGAGGATCTGCCATGATGCTAAGGTTTAAAAATCTTATTTTTACAAAACAAACAAAAAATCTTCAGACTTAAAAATGTGATCATTGATGACCATAATGCTAACTCCCAAATCCAGGAGGCTTTTTTGAATCATAAAAAAAAAGATTAATAAAGATAATAATTATATTCACACCAAATGTTCCTCAATTTGACAGTGTTTAGGGTTTTTAAATTGTATATGTATATTTTCTTACTTAATTCTTAAGAATTCTGTTATCTTCATAGTATAATATTAGTAGTCAACATTATTATACAAACTGCAGTGTACCAGATATTGTAAGACACCTTACATATATTATCACCCTTAATCCTTTTAATAATTGTATGGGTCAGATATTATTTACAGATATGGAACCGGGTCTTAGAAGAATTGTTAAATCATTGAGATTTAAATCCATGTATTTTGGTTCCTAACTCTATTCCGTTAATTAGATCATAGTTGCTAAGGTGTAATTATATATGGTAAATGACATAGGGGAATATTTGGGAGGTAGTATATATAAATACTCGGTAATCCTGATTTCCAGACTATAGAAAATTAACAGATATTTATATATGAATTAAATTTATTTTAAAATATATTAATAAACTAACTGGTTTTATCTGTTTTATTTAGATGCAGTGCAGGATGTCAGGTCTGTCAGAATTTAATCAGGTAAGCCTTAGATAAAAAATTCTATGTTTATATATCTCTCTGAAGTCACATCTCTTTTTTTGGATTGGTTAATATTCCTTTTGATGTGCATTTTACATATTACATGATATTTTCTTAAGTCTTGGGTATTTTTTTGTGAAAACAGCTTTTTTGAAGTATAGTTGACATAAAATAAACTGCACATGTTTAAAATATACAATTTGATGTTTGTTTTTGTTCTCTTTACTGTTTTAATCATTTTTAAATGTACAGTTCGGCAGTGGTAAGTACATTCACACTGTTGTGTAATGGACCTTTAGAACTTTTGCCTTTCGTCCGTCCATTCATCAGTTGATGTTGTTCAGAATTTTTAAATTTTGTTCATATATTCATCTGTTGATGTTTCTTCTAGCTCCTTCTTATTGTGAATAATGCTGCTATGAACATGGGTACATAAGAGATTTTTAGTGTTTTCTTAAAGCAACCCCAAAATGATTCTAATATACAGCTAAGGGAGAGAACCTCTGAGAATGTTTTTAAACTTAGAAAACAACCCAGTGTTTGAAATCTAATATAAACCTCAATGTGAAGTTTTAAAACTATTGCTATATGTCATCTATACATTACCCTAGAAACATGTAGAAACATTAAATCTGTTTTGCTTTTTTTTTCTTTTAAAATTTTTCCACCAGGACATCTAGAAACTTAGTTACCCAACCAGGAATTAAACCCATGCCCCCTGCACTGGAAGCATGGAGTCTTAACTAGTGGACCAGCAGGGAAGTTCCCATTACCTCTATTTCCTATTCTAAAGTTGTGTGTTTTCTATTTTAAATTGGTTTTTATGTCAAATTTAAGGTGTTACTGTGGACTATTGATTAGAGACCATCATGGGATAGATTATACTCGGACAGTCTCAGCTGCCAGCAGTAGTGAAGATGAACAGTGGTCTGTTGAAAAGCATACAACGAAAAGCCCTACAGATACCTTTGGCACGATTAACTTCCAACATGGAGAGCACATCCACCACTCCAAGGTTTGCTAATAACTCACATTATTTTGCTGGTTTCTAAACAGAGGATATAACCTCCAAATGTATGTCCAAATAGAATTTCCAAGTGTAGATGATCAGATGACCAGATTTTATTGCAAAGGCGATCCATGTTGTTGACCTGTTGACAAAAATGACTCGGCTGTTTGCTTTATATTTGAGGCCCAGTTCCCAGATGTGGCGTGGCCAGCTCTTTATTTGATTGACCTCTTTCAAGCCAGCTTTTATGTCCCCTGCAGAAGAGAATGGCTTATTACTCTTGAGGCAGTTGCCAAAGGGCTGCCCTTCCTTCGGAAATGTACAAAATTTACTACCAAAGAACAGATTTCAGAAGTGTGGCCATAGCCTGATATGTCCCCATGAGAAATTCTTCTTGGAAAGGAAATGGGGATGATTTCTTTCTGTACCCCCTGAATGATAGTGCTGGGCTTTCCAGGCCAGTTTTCCTCCTGTCTCTAACATGGTAATTTTGCATGTGATTTGCATAATTATTGACAAGTCAGGTGTCTCTGTTGAGCTTGTTAACTACTGACTGCTTTTTTAGAGGCATCTTTTCCAGGGGAAAATGCACGGGGCACTTGCCTCAGGAAAGCTCAGAATCAGCTGTGCCCTGGAGTGTCACCATCAGTTAAATGAATTTGAAAGAATAATTCTTTTTTTTTTGTTCTCTTATGCTTTAACAAGTCTCCAGTTTCTTTTTTCTTTTTATATTGGAGGATCATTTCCTCACCATGTTGTGTTGGTTTCTCTCATATAACAATGCGAATCATCAACAGTTTTAATAGTGCC
>SJYQ01004954.1:2524282-2579361 GCA_006410935.1 Redunca redunca
CTTGAGGCAGTTGCCAAAGGGCTGCCCTTCCTTCGGAAATGTACAAAATTTACTACCAAAGAACAGATTTCAGAAGTGTGGCCATAGCCTGATATGTCCCCATGAGAAATTCTTCTTGGAAAGGAAATGGGGATGATTTCTTTCTGTACCCCCTGAATGATGGTGCTGGGCTTTCCAGGCCAGTTTTCCTCCTGTCTCTAACATGGTAATTTTGCATGTGATTTGCATAATTATTGACAAGTCAGGTGTCTCTGTTGAGCTTGTTAACTGACTGCTTTTTTAGAGGCATCTTTTCCAGGGGAAAATGCACGGGGCACTTGCCTCAGGAAAGCTCAGAATCAGCTGTGCCCTGGAGTGTCACCATCAGTTAAATGAATTTGAAAGAATAATTCTTTTTTTTTTGTTCTCTTATGCTTTAACAAGTCTCCAGTTTCTTTTTTCTTTTTATATTGGAGGATCATTTCCTCACCATGTTGTGTTGGTTTCTCTCATATAACAATGCGAATCATCAACAGTTTTAATAGTGCCGTAATAATAAGGTTTCATAATATAATTGTATAGTAGTCTACATTTCTGATTACTAATCCTCTTGCACCTAACTTTGTGCATTGACTTTTCCTTCAGTTGACAAGAAAACTGTCCTCGGAAGCTAACTTTCACAGAACTCTTTATGTGATTTTTCCCTTAAGTTTTTGTCTTCTTCCTTTTGTTTTATGTTGGTTCATAATCATCATCATTTACTCATTTTTTTCAGTCCATTCAGCAGATCTTTATGGTTCTATCCCTTGGTGGGGAAGATCCCTGGAGAAGGAAATGGCAACCCACTCCAGTACTCTTGCCTGGAAAATCCCATGGACCGAGGAGCCTGATAGGCTACAATCCATGGGGTCGCGAAAAGTCAGACATGACTGAGCCACTTGACTTCACTTCATTTCATAGTTTGCTATGCCACAAAGGCCACATGTTCTGTGTACTAACATTGCTTACAGTCTAGTGAGGGAAACAGGAAATGAACATACGATTACTACAGACAGTGTAGATGTTATGAAAGGGGAGTACAGGGTTCTTTGAGAGAATGAAAAGCAAACTCCTGTTTGTCTTGGGTTGGGTGTGTCTGTCAGGGAAGCCATCTGAGAGTAGGGATGGCTATGCTGAGATGGGAAGGGTGAGAGAGGCAGAAGGGTTAACACCACTCTAGGCATGAGGAATAATGTGTATGAGGGCCAAGGGGGAATAGGGTATATTTAGGAAAGCTGAAAGCATAGTCAGACAGATCTCCTGATCACTAATACGTTTTATGCTTAGCATTAGGCTCCTGTTACCTATTCTGTGCCTGAATTCATTTGACCTCTCAGAAGAGGAGCAGCTATCCTTATACTTCAGCCTGGAATTGAACTTCAGTCTTAGGGTGCATAGCAGGAGAGCTTGTGAGAGCTGGTTACTCATCCCTCTGGCTGCATTTGCCTTCCCAGTTGTTAGCCCTCCCACCTCCTTCCACAAAGAATTGGAGGTGAGTTAGTTATAAAGGAGGAGGAGGGGAAGGTAAGAGTAGTTAACCCTTAGCATCACCTTTGGCTGGTTTTTGGAAGAAAAGACTCTGCTACTGATAATTTAGTTAATGAAAGGTGTTTATCCTGAAATCTCAAGAAGTATCTTCTAGGACTAAAAGTACTTAATGGTTGAAAGCGAGTGCTACCTGGGAGAAAGAGTTGCGATAGAAGGAGAACTAACCCAGAGCTGCTTCTCTGCCTTTATTTATTACTTGGAGCAACATAAACCATTGCACAAAGGTCCAATGCTATTTGTATACGTGATAAAGCCATGGTAACTCAAGTTTCCTCACTTGTAAATTAAATCTTAGTTACCCTTAGATTCTTTCTACTATTCAATACATTCTGTGATGGCTGCACCATCCTCATGTTCAGAATTCCTAATATTTTAATTATGAAATAAAGGGATTATGTTTTAAGAATTTCAAAGGTGAAGACAATTGTTTTAAATTTTAAAGGTGAAGACCATTGTTTTAAATCACTATTACATTCTGGAGGATTATGTGATAATTCCTATTTGCATATCTATGGCGATCTCTACCTAAATCTGACTTATTCTTGCTGTTCGTTGGCTCACACTCATCTCAATATGATTTTAACAATCTGTAAGTGGCTGCATTGGCTGGGAAAAGAAAACCAGTTGTACCCTTTTTAATTTTGGGCAAAATGACAAATGATTCTGGGACTGTCTGATTTCCTCTTTTTTTTTTGGTTACATTGACCCTTTTGTGAAAAGTGTATATTTTAGGGAAAAAAAGTTTTTGGAGAGATTATATATACATATATCTATGTATATGTACATAGATATATGTATTTAAATTTATATATGTATATATAAATAATGTCATTAGANGATCTTAATTTAAATTATGCAAACATGTAAGTATATGTTGTAAGGGATGTACAATAATTGTCAACAGTGGATGAAAAAAACATGCACATATGTGAGATGACCAAGTAAATTAAGAAAAGCCATAACATTTATGAAAAGCCTCATTTCACTTATTTCTAAACAATTTTTAAAAATGGGTTTGCTGGAATAATGGTTTTTGCCAGTTTGACATTTTTCTGCCTCACCTCTGACCTTCTAGAGAACATTGATGGACCAACGCTGAAAACCAGAGGAAGCCTTCCTGCCGTGACTTGTAATTCCCAGAAGGAACTCAAAGAGGGTGTGGGATCCTTTCAAAGTAAATATTTCCATCATAGGAAGATGAACTTTTAAAGAGATTCCAGGCACTTTTCTTTTAAGTTTTGGCATTTCAGTTGCCCTGCTGTGTGCTTATTGTGAATTGGCATGTCTTTTCCACTATTTTATGTGTACGTGTCTATGTGTATCTTCCAGTATATTAGAACTTCTTATGACACAAAGTTGGATCACCTGTTACATTTAATGTTGAAAGAGTGGAAGATGGAACTGCCAAAGCTGGTGATCTCCGTCCATGGTGGTATCCAGAACTTCAAGATGCCCTCAAAACTTAAAGAGATCTTCAGCCAAGGTTTGGTCAAAGCTGCAGAGACAACAGGAGCATGGATAATAACTGAAGGCATTAATACAGGTAAGGCACGTTCCCTGTTTCACTCTTTTTTTTTTTCTTTTTCTGTAATTCCTTTTAAAACTGAATCAGGCAGTATAGCACTTAAGTTTGCTCTGCAGTGCTCCTAGGAGATATAGGCAGCATGAGGGAGGAAGACTGAAACTCGAAAAGAAACCCAGAAGAATCATAGACCTTTCCTGGACTGTGTTTTTACCATTGTTAAAACTCCTATTTTAATATAACTTTGCAGACTTTTACCAAAGAAAATAGTTTTTCATGAGCTTTGGACTAGTAAGGTTACAAAGGACGTGGACTCCATGCAAGTGTGTAGTGTGTGGGCATAGACGTGAGCTAAACTCGCCATGGTCACGTCCTCAGCCATTGGAAAGTAGGGATGTGTGCAACAATTGTATTGAGTGTGCGGGGCATGAGGAGATAATTAACTACATAACTACCTTTTCACATACTACCTCTATCTGAGTCTTATATTCCTTGAAATCTGGCATTCAAAAACTTCATTTAGTAGCCCCTGAACCTCTAACCTGACTCTTTTACATCAGTTTTTATGAACTGTATGTGTGTAACAGAATCATCTGGAGGCATTACAAAAATACAATGCACAGGCTCTTTTCCAAATTAATTAGAGTTTTTCAGGGTGGAACTTCTGAAGGATGTCTAATGTGCAGCTGGGGTTGAGAATTAGTAACTTCACAAACTCCTGTTACCAATCTGTTACTAACCTATCACAGTTCTAACACCAGTTCCCATGTGACCAGCTGAAATGTCCTACAATTCAACTCAGTTCTGACAATATTTACCTGGAAACAGCATCAGATCCCACAGGCTTAGGGCTTAGTCCCACAAGACTGTCCTCACTTCAGATGTCAGCCTCAAGTCCAGGTTGTTAACCTGTGCTTCTGACTCTCTGGATGCAAATCAGGTGGCCCAGACGGTAAAGAGCCTGCATGCAATGTCGGAGACCCAGGTTCTACCCCTGATTTCCCCTGGAGAAGAAAATGGCAGCCCACTCCAGTATTCTTGCCTGGAGAATTCCATAGACAGAGGGAGCCTGGTGGGCTATGGTCCATGGAGTTGCAAAGAGTTGGACACAACTGAGTGACTAACACTTTCACACTTTCTTTCACTTCCCACTACCCGATCCTTGGGTTTGATGAATTTACTAGAGTAGTTCACAGAATGCAGGAAACCAATTTACTCATTAGATTACCAGTTTATTATAGAAGGATGTAACTCAATAACAGCTAGATAGAAGCGTTGCATAGGACAAGGCACCTGTGGGAAAGTGCACGGAGCTTCTGTGCCTTCCTCCCATGTCCACATGTTTACCTACTTGGAAGCTCTCCAAACCCTGTTTTTTGTTTTGTTTTGTTTTGTTGCATTTGTTTGTTTGGTTTTTATGGAGGCTTCATTGTTCTTGTTGTTGTTTAGTCACTGAGTCATGTCCAGCTCTTCTGCAAACCATGGACTGTAGCCTGCTGTAGGCTACAGTCTGTAGCTTACAAACTGTAGGCTCCTCTGTCCATGGGATTTCCCAGGCAGGAACACTGGAGTGGGTTGCCATTTCCTTCTCCAGGGGATCTTCCCAAGCTGGGGGTGGAACCCGAATCTCCTGCATTGGCAGGCAGATTCTTTACCACTAAGCCACCTGGGAAACCCATAGGCTTCATTATATGGGCATAATTGATTATATTATTGGCTACTGATAATTGAACTCAATATCCAGTTCCTTTCCCTTCCCCAGAGGTTGGGGATGGGACTGGAAGTTCCAACCCTCTAATCACAAGGATGGTTGGCTATCCTGGAAACCAACCCACAACAGCAGGTCCAAAAGTTGTCTCATTAACATATCAAAACCATCTGTCACTCTCACCACTTAGGAAATTCCAGGGTTTTGAGGAGCTCTGTGTCTCTGACAGACTAAATAGTTATTATTACAAGTCACAATGTCACTCCTGTAGCTTTCCATCTTCCTTTTACTTCTCTCTGTTTCTACTTGGGATATTCTAGCTAGTGTTTCCTATTAAATCCTGCCCATCCTTTAGGATCGATATTAGATGCTAATATAGCCAGGAAGCATTGTCTGTCTCAACTCACTTTTGCTCCTTAATTTCTGTAGCATTTATTGCCTGTAGCACCTGTGGCATGTGTGTGTTCTGACATACAGGCTGGGTCAGGATGAGTCTCCCTGACTATGAGGTAGAGGCCAGCGCCTACACATTTGTCTAAGAAGTGAGCAGCGGATACTAAGATAAGAAATCATTTCTTTTGAGTAAAAAGGAAAGCAGGTGATTGAAAAAACAAAGAAAAAATAAAACCAAGGGATTTAGAGCCTGTCACCAATGGGTAACTTCTAGTACTATTTTTTCACATTCTTAAAAGAAAGTGAATGTTGCAGAATTCTAAGTCCGGTGTGTAGTACTTATTTTATTTCCAGTAAAAAAAAAAAAAAAAAAAAGGGTGGGTGGGGAAGTTCATTGAGTTCAGAAAAAGGTGAACTTGGTCATGGTTTTTTCTTTGAATAGCTAACTATGTCACGTGCTTTACTTACTGCCTTTTCAAAATTTAATATTTTAGGTTAGGCTCAATTAAGGAATGCAAATATAATAGTGTGAAAACTATTGATATAGTTCATATGAACAAAAGAAATGAGATATCTTTGGAGCGTCCTTAAACAATAACCAGGGTCTGACTTGATTCAAGCGCAGCTCCTTAGGGCCTGACTACACGAGAAGTGGTCCCTGGACCAGTAACATCAGCATCACCGAGGAGCTCAATGGTAACCCAGTATCAGGCTCCCCAGATGAGTGGGATAAAAAAACTGCATTTTGATAACATCCCCAGATAATTCTTGAAAGTGAAAGTTGCTCAGTCATGTCTGACTCTTTGTGACCCCATGGACTATACAGTCCATGGAATTCTCCAGACCAGAATACTGAAGTGAGTAGCGTTTCGCTTCTCCAGGGGATCTTCCCAGTCCAGGGATCAAACCCAGGCCTCCCACATTGCAGGTGCAATCTTTACCAGCTGAGCCACCAGAGAAGCCCAGGAATACTGGAGTGGGTAGCCTATTCATTCTCCAGTGGATCTTCCCAGTGGGTAGCCTATTCATTCTCCAGCGGATCTTCCCAGTGGGTAGCCTATTCATTCTCCAGCGGATCATCCATCTTACTCAAGGATGAAAGATGAGTAAGATATGGCCGCTGGGTTTAGTGATGAAGTGGGTGACTGTGATAGACAATAAATAACTAACCAAAAACTGATGCTGAATGGGCCATAGTTGAGATACAAAGAAAGTGTTTGGGAGTAAAAGGAAGAGGAAGACAAATTTCATTTCCAACTGGGAAACCTGAGAAAAAGGCTTGGTGGAGGATGTATACTCTTCCCTTGAGAAAAGGGTAGAAAGAAGCATTCTAGGCCAAGGTGGCAGTTCAGGGCTGGGAACCCAGCTGGAGATTAAGGCATGTGCAGAGAGTGGTGATAACACCTTCTAGCTGGATGTGCCTTGTGCCAGAGGACGGGGACAGCCAAGAGAGACTGGAGCCAGATTGGGTACCATGCTATCTGGCCTGAGGTTTTATTCTCTGTGTAGCAGGGAGCCCTCAGAAGATTTTTGAACAGAAGAATGAATAGGGAATGATATTGTCTGATCAGGTTTTATGGAGTCTTAGCAGGTAATATGTATTAAGATCACATGTAGGCTGCTGAAAAACTGTTACTACCACATGCTGGTTCAGTTCAGTTCAGTCGCTCAGTCGTGTCCGACTCTTTGTGACCCCATGAATCGCAGCACGCCAGGCCTCCCTGTCCATCACCAGCTCCTGGAGTTCACTCGGACTCATGTCCATGCTGGTAACCCACGCCAAACCTATGGATCTGAATCTCTGTTGGTACTGATGTATGTTCTGTGTCCCAGAACCCCAGTTTTAGAAGATGACTGGGAAAAGTGCAAAAGATTGTCTGGAGGGGAGGATGCCAGAGAGAAGAAAATGATTTAAGTGCTATTCTTCAGATGCATGCAATATGCAGGGTTTTTGTTTTTGTTATCCTGTGCTAATGACACGTACAGAGTCAGATTCTACTTAAAAAGAGTAAGTGGTGTAATGTAGTGTTTGCAGTTAAAAGGCAGGTTAAAGGCTTTTTAGCCAATCTCAAAAAGTTACATAGTGCATTATTCCAACTATATGACATTCTGGAAGGGGCAAAACTATAGAGACGATAAAAAGATCAGTGGTTATCAAGGACTGGGGAGAATGAGGGATGAATAGACAGAGTACAGAGGATTTTGAGGACAGTGAAACTATTATGTTTGTAATTCCTGTGTGCCAGCAATTTGCCCTGATAGCAGTCTTTTGCATATACTTGTCTATTATTCTCTTTCTGGCAGTTGCAGTGTTTTGTGTGATTTGTGAGTTAAAGTTTGACTTCTAACCTGGTTGTTCATAGGTGTGTCCAAACATGTTGGGGATGCCCTGAAAGCCCATTCCTCGCAGTCCTTGAGAAAAATCTGGACAGTTGGAATCCCTCCTTGGGGTGTCATTGAGAACCGGAAAGATCTTATTGGAAGAGATGTAAGTAGACAATTCTTTCATAGCAAAAGGAAATAAACATATATCCACTTGCCAGCTTAGCACTATACCTGGATACCTGTAGACATCTTCAGTGTAATATGCCCCAAACCAATTTCTGACTTCATGCTACCTCTCTTACCCTGTCTTAGAAAGTGATAATCTTACCCTACAGTTGCTCAGGCCCCAGACCCTGCACTAACCCTGAAATGATCTCTGCTCATGCCTCAAACCTAATCCCCTGGGTAATTCTAATAGCTTTCCCAACTCTCATCCGTGGCTTCCCAGGTGGCACTAGAGATAGAGAACCTCCTGCCAATCAATGCAGGAGACATAAGAGATGGGAGTTCAATCCTTGGGTTGGGAAGATCCCCTGGAGGAGGAAATGGCAACCCACTCCAGTATTCTTGCCTGGAGAATCCCTATGAACAGAGGAGCCTGGCAGGCTACAGCCCATAGTGTCGCCAAGAGTCAGACTTAGCGACATAGCAGGCACTATATGTAAACCAGATAACTAGTGAGAAATACTGCATAGCCCAGGGAACTCTACTCATTGCTCGGAGGTGACCTAAAAGGGAAGGGAAGCTAAAGAAGAGGGAATATGTGCATATAGCTGATTCACTTACTGTATAGCAGAAACTAATACAACCTTGTAAAGCTACTGTACTCCAATAAAAACTAAAACAAAAGAAACAGAACAACTATATCTTGAAAAAAAAGTGACTCATTGCCTTCCAGAAAGATGATAACAATTTCCATTCCTAACAACAGGGCATGAGGATGCCCATTTTTCTGTACCATTCCTGGCTTCAGAAGATATTCTGGGTTTTTAGAAAACATTGCTTTTCTGATAGGTATAAATTAATACCTAATTGTTCTTAAGTACATTTCTCTGATTATTAGTGAGGTTCCACATCTTTTCATGTGGTTTATGGACACTTTTAAGCATAGTTAAAAATATTGAAAGACCTTTTATAATTCATTTTAGCATTTTTGTTTGCTATTTTGCTGCATTTCCCGGATTTTAATTTGTATTATTTATGAAATCTTTCCATATATAAAAAAATGTGTTAAATCTATCAATCATTTTCTTTTTGGCTTCTAGCCTCAGTGTCATACTTAGGAATTGTAAAGGTAACTTTTAGAGACTAATGTTTTAACCTTTATGGTACTTCTTACATCCATTGTTTCTTTAACACCTCAGAGCAACCCTCTGCTATAGGAATCGTTAATATCACTTACACATGAGGAAAATGAACCTGAGAAAGGAAGCAGGTATTACCCACATTTAAAATTAGAAAGCAGAAGAGTCTAGCCTTAAACTTGGACTCTTAGACTCTAAACACAGTTGCCCCTCCATGTTTGTGGATTCTGCATCTGAAGAGTCAACCAACACTGGATCCCCAGGATTCAACCAACCATGGACATGTTGCTGTGTGTGCGAGTGTCGTTGAACTTGTGTCACGAGTCTAATGTAGCACAAGCTGCAGACTAGTCATGCACTATAGGACTACATATCCATCCATAGAAAAATAAAAAGTAAAGGAACTCAGGTTGAGTCTTCACTGCAGATAGCCCGAGAGGCACTGCTCTTAGTAGCTAGTAGTACTTTTTGGTGTGGACCAGAACTCTGTAGTGCACAAACAGGCCTTTGGAGCAGTCGGCCCAGGAAGGACCTCTGACCCTTGTTCTTGCTATCTTGCAGGTAGTGTGCCTGTACCAGACTCTGGGAAACCCCCTCAGCAAGCTCACAACACTCAACTGCATGCACTCCCACTTTATCCTGTCTGATGATGGCACTGTGGGCAAGTATGGCAATGAAATGAAGCTCAGGAGGAACCTGGAAAAGTACCTCTCTCTGCAGAAGATACATAGTTGTGAGTACCCACGGGGCCTCAGCCGACAGGTCCTGTCTAGGGGCACTGCTGTGGAGAGGTCCAACTGGGCTTCTTGTAGTCCTTGGTAAATCCTTGATATTGAGAGAGAACATTTATCCAAAAAAAAAAAAAAGGCTGACTCATAAAGTTGCTGTAGAAATCCTTGGGCTCATCCATATGAAATGTGGCCAATGTCAGTTCCTGTGCTGTAGGCCTCTGAGGATGGAAAGCATAGGGTTGGGTGATTCTGCATGTCTTCATAATCCAAGTCTTAGAGAAGAGTGCCCTTTCCTGGGATGCCTATTCTAGGAGGTTTTCATCTGGAGCTATAATGTGCTTAAACTGAGAGTCAGGAATAGAGGCAGCTCTCTCATGAGATTTATAAGCAAGAACTTCACAGTTGTTTTCCTTTTATAACAAATTTAATTAGTTGCATCAATAAGATTCTTTTTGTAGAAAACAATAATAAATATATTTATTTTTGTGGAGATTAGTTATTGCTTCAAGAAAGATGTCCCTAACTAAAATTGAATTATTTTCCTCTCTCCTGCAAAATACCCTTACTGATTTCTTTTTCTAATGATAAAAGTGTTATATACTCTCATATTCAGATAAATAAAGAAAACATAGAAGGAAGGGATAGCCCTCTATAATCTTACTATGAAAAATAACCATTGTTAAGTTTTTCATCTGTACGATTTCAGAAGAACATATCCCTTCTGATATGGAAGGCTATCCCTTTCTTCTCCAAATAAAAGCCTAGAATTTGAATTTAGTTTTTATAAGATGATGTTACAAGAAGATTATGCCTATCAATTAGTACATCTTAGGTCTGATTTTTAGTGACAAGGAGAAAGTAATAAGGAGGTGGAGTTATGTAGAAAAGGAAAGGAAGTGAAATATTGAAACAATGGGCTAAGAGGCCCACTCCTATCATTTGTGGAGTCAGGCCAAGGTGCACGTGGAAGCCCACATACTCTTTGTTTAAATATTTAAAAGTTTTAAATCAGGCTAACAAACACAAATAACAAGATTAACAACATAATAAAGTAAAAATGTTTAATCCTTTTACCTTTGCATATATAGCTGGAAGGCCAGGTCTGAGGTCAGAGTCCTGGATTCTGGGGAGCACAAAGCCAAATCATGGCGGTGAAGCAGAACCAGCACCTTGGTCCCTGGTTTGCAGGTCACCCTCTGCTTCTCTTCCTTGCTTTGGCTCAATCTCATAATGTCTGGGCCTGACATAGATGTTGTCACCTAGACACCCCAATCTATATGTCCAAGCCCTACTCCCCACTGATCCTCTTGCTTTGACAAGTACATCCCTGGGACAGAGGCTCAAGCAGCCCCTGGAACCAAGAATTTTGGGGTCTAGTACAGTCCAGTGTAGGACAGGGAGCACAGGCTTCCCTTGAACCTTGACCCTGTAGACTCCTCACTGTGAGGGGAAGGGCTTGGCCAGAGGAGGGCGTGGTAGAACCCGGAACCCAGAGTGAAGTCCTCTGTTGCTCAGGTGTGGGCATGGTGTTGCCCGCCAGTTTTCCTTCTTTTTTGGGGAAAAAAAATTGATTTAAATATTAAATATATCAATACATGTGTGATATAAAAGTTAAATCAAATAAGAAGCCTATAAACAGTCAACATTTCCCCAAATCTTCCCCTCCTTTCACTATTAATAATTTGATGTATATCATCCCAGAGTTTTCTGGTTATTTATGTAAATATAAAAACATGTTGTACATATAGGTATGTGTATATGTATGTATAAAATATATACCTATATATATAGTTTTAAAATTTTAAATAAGGTTTTAANAATATCAATCTGGAACTTTTGTTTGCTTAATATCTTTAAAAAGAATGACTCCATAGTCTTTCCTTTTTTTGTCTTCCTTACTTTAATAAAGCAATATGTAGTCTGACAAGAAAGTCAACTAGTGAAAAATGGAATATGTTGAAATATAAAAGTCTTTGAGGTTTACCCATCCCATTCTGTTCTTAGAAATAACCACTATTAAAAGTTGATTGAATTGTCAACAGCTTGATCATTTTTTTGAGGTGAGTGATGGATACATTGAGATCCATTATATCATTCTGTTTTCTTTGATGTATATTTGAAAATTTCCACAATAAAAAGTTAATTTCTTGAAGACTACTACTTATTATTTTTTAATTACCGAAAGCCTTTAGATACCTTTTTAACTGGGAGAAGATACTCTAACCATATTTGTGGCTACTTTTATTTAAAGTCCAAGCTTCTGACTTGGCCTTGAACTAAGTAAACCTGAGTCAAAGAAGAGAATGGCTAGTTCAAGTAAGGAATATATGCGGTAATTGAAAGGCTTGTGTCTGGAAATTGGCATTGCTGATAGTGTCCCTTTGTAACAATTTGATACTGTTTGTCATCTGAAATAGGCTCTGGACAAGGCGTGCCCGTGGTGGGGCTGGTGGTGGAAGGTGGCCCCAATGTCATCCTCTCAGTGTGGGAGACTGTGAAAGACAAAGACCCGGTGGTGGTGTGCGAAGGCACAGGCAGGGCTGCTGACCTCCTGGCCTTCACCCACAAACACTTAGCAGATGAAGGGTGAGCTGCTGAGCCTTCATTTCTAAAACTGTGCTGACTCTTTCTTCTTCCTAAGCTCTGCTCTCATGTGGGAAGGATATCCTTAGAGGAGAGGGACCGGAATTCTCTGGGTATCTTGGAGGATGGGTTGAGACTGGAATTCACTTTTCAGTGAGTTTTGTATTTATTAAACCAACACCAAAATGCCCTCCAGTGATGCAAGTTACTACTTCTTTAGCTGTAGAATGGCTTGCATCTACAAAGGACTTTGAACCGTGTCTGAGCTTAGGAAAAAAGCATATCCAGGGGGAGTGAAGGAGAAGACCACTGTGGTAGTCACTTTTGAATTCAATTGCTGTCAGTAAATAGAGCAGAAATTAGAGAAATCGATATCCTGATATCGATATGTTGTACTTAGTTGAGGTTTTAATTCTTTCTTCTTTTCAAGATGGGAGTTTTTCTCTAAGCCATCCCTAAACCCAGCGTGATTCTTTCAATTTCAAAAGCACGGTATTTCTGCCGCATGAGTAAATACAGGGCCCAGGAACTGAAAAGTTGACCCCACTCATTTGCTTAAAAAACATTCATTCACTTTAAGCTATAACTGTTCTCTGATAACTTTTCCCTTACAGTTTTTCTCCGCCTTCAGCCCCACTTCCACCCTCTACCCTCTTCCTCTTTGGTTATACCTCTCTCTTTCCTAAAGTTACCCTAGACAAGTGATTCTTACACGATTGGAGTGTCAGATTCTTTAAGGACACCATGCCCATAATTTCTGGAGATTCACAGCCCCTTGGAAATCTGTCAGCTCAAAAAGCTGCCCCAAGTGTTTTCTTCCCAGGAGCATGGCATATGTGTCCATCCTTGTTTTAATGTTCAGCCTTCTCCTCATGCCCGTGCTCCGCTTTGCTTCCTCCCATTCACTTGTCTCTTGACACAACTGTCCATAGACACCTCGGTCACGTGGACAGACACAGTGATGTTGTACTTGTGCTGATATTTTTGGTTTGTTCCCTCTCTCGATTGTGTCGAGTCATGGCCATTTCTCTCTCTCCCAGGACCCTGCGTCCTCAGGTGAAGGAGGAGATCATCTGCATGATGCAGAACACCTTCAACTTTAGTCTTAAGCAGTCCAAGCACCTTTTCCAAATTCTGATGGAGTGTATGGTGCACAGAGATTCTGTGAGTATGATGAGTTGGTGACTTGACCAACTTAAAACTTGCTAATGTTCAACAAGGGGCTTCCCGGATGGCTTAGAGCTAAAGAATCTGCCTGCAGTGCAGGAGACGCAGGAGACTTGGGTTCAGTCCCTGGGCTGGGAAGATCCCCTGGAGGAGTGCATGGCAGCCCACTCCAGTATTCTTGCCTGGAGAATCCCGGGGATGTAGGAGCCTGATGGGCTATGGTATGGGGTCACAAAGAATCAGATATGACTCAGCTGCTGAGCGTGAGCACTAGTGAATGTTCAACAATTGTGACATTTATTTTCACAATTTTTTTTTTCATTTCTAACTTGGGTGTATATAGTGCTACAGAACTTGACTTTTAACTTGACTTTTTGTTCCTTCCTTCTCTGGAACCATGCTTCAGATTCCTAATGGTACTTGGGAAAAAGAACTTAGATAATATAACAGTATTACAGGAAAGTGATTGAATTTAGTGTAAATTACATGTGAATATTTTCAGAGGGTAAAGGAACAGCTTCCTGCCTTAAATAAACTCAAGGTTGCTGGCTTAGATGACTGTTTCTCAGTATCCTCAGTATATCCTGTAGGAATCACTGGGGATGCACTGGATAGTGAAAATGTGAGAATATACTCTCAGCTGGAAGATGGAGGCCACAAACTATGGACTATGAGCATGATACAGATTTAGGAGATTTTAATCTTTTAGGGCATTTTGATCAAAATTTTTTACCAGTGACTTGGATGATAGGTAGCTGACAGTTACATTAAATATACAGATATATATCATGATTCACAGTGATCTTTCCAGAATTTGAAGGGTGGACCAAATTATACAAGATTTTGGTACTATTAAAGCACTTGGCCCCAAAAAACCAGTCAAGCAAGTTCAGTCTAAACTAGGCATGGTTAAACAGATGTGAAAGTCCTTTGGGATTTTAGCTGACCTAATAATAACAAAAACAGCAACCATGTCTGCAGTTAGCGGTGTGCTTTCAATATATGTTTTTTTTTTTTCAAATAATTTTTTTTACATGAAATATCCCCACGAGTGAGTTCATAATGGCAGTGATTGCTTATTTCAGTTTCAGAGATAATGAACTAAAGACTAGAGACTTTAAGTGGTTCGCCCAGAGTCATGCAGTTATGAAATAGTAGAACTAAAATTGGGGCCAGGGTTGAAATCTTGTATATGATCTACCACATTTTATATTCCCCACAATGTCAGTAGGTAAAGAAAAGGACATGTTAAAGGGATCGCCCTTATACTTGCCTCTTCCTGTCATCAAGGAGAGTAACCAAGGAGTGGTGTAATAATCAACAAGAAACAAGTGGAGGCAGCTAAGGGTTTACACATTAGTGAAATTAGGTCCTGAACTCCTATACAGTTGAGGGTTGATTTTAATCATGGACGTGGAGGGGCTATTAGGTAGAGAGGCTCTTTGTGTGAATTGTAGAAGCATAGTTTTTCTGTCTTTATGAGACCTCAGAGATTAGTTAGTGAGTTCCTCTCTTCTTGTGGGTGAGTAACCCACGATGCAGTGGCTTTATAATATTTACCCAAGACTGACTAGTTAGTGGCATATCTCAGACTGGACCTTGCCAGTCTTGGCTCTTTTTTGATGAACAGCTACCTCTACTATATATTTTCATTTGGAAAGACTGAAATACATGCATTAACAGGAGAAGGCCTATTATAATCATAAAAATGTCCTTATTTGTCTTAAAAAAATGAGTCATATGCCAGGATGCATGTGACTTTGACATTGTACAGGTTTTCTGTGCTGTCTATTGTACCTGCTCACTGGGTGTGTTGTAAGTGCCTCATTTATCTTATGACAAGTCGTTGAGTATTCATTTCTCACTAAAAAGCAAAAGCCTTCATTTCTAAAGCTAGGTGACTGGAAGGCTCTCACTTTGTATCCTTTCAAAATGAGGAATAGTTTGCTTTACATGAGGAATTGACATTGAGTTTCTATTATAGCATATGAATAGTAAATTAATGGAGTAATGTTCTTTCATGAATGTTTCCTCTAAGATACTTGGAATTTTTCTTATTTTTCACCCCCTTCATGTGCACAATTCTGCATTACCCTACTTAAAAGTTTTCCCTCTTATTAGTGAAAAAAAGAATTTTTTAAACTGTGTGATTTTTGACATTAATGAAGAATGTTTCACTTAGTTCATTACTACAAAAGCAAATTTTTGAAAGCATTCCTTTGCTAGTTCTCAAAATGTATGGCTTTCTGTTTTTCAACTATTATAGATTACCATCTTTGATGCTGATTCTGAGGAGTCACAGGACCTTGATTTAGCAATCCTAACAGCTCTGCTAAAGGGTGAGTGTCTAAATAAGGTTATACTGGTCCTTCCTTCCCTCTTCACACTCATGGCACTTTGTGCTTTTTATGTTGATATTGTAAACAGAATATGTGATCTCTTTCTTTTACCCTAGGCACGAATTTATCAGCATCAGAACAATTGAATCTGGCAATGGCTTGGGACAGAATGGACATTGCCAAGAAACATATCCTAATTTATGGACAACACTGGAAGGTATAATGAAAATGAAGTTATTTTGAAGAAAGGGTTTGTTAGGGAGGGACCAAAGAGAAAACTAGAGAAAAAATAGGTTACTTTGGGGACCTGGGTAGCATCTGATGCTGGGTACACATGATCGCTAAGACATTTCTTTTGTCTGCTTTGCCTTCTTGAAAACATTTTTCTGTGAATCTGCAGCCTAACTGAAGTTGACAAAAGATGTTGGGGGAAAGGCAAATGAAAGGGTTTTTTATTCACTTTTTGAATGGGTAGATTTTTATATTGTTATTTAAAACTTAAAGTTTATCTTATTTTTTTGCCTTCAAATGTAATGCATACTCACAGTAGAAATTAGTGAAAATAGAGAAAAGCAGGAAGAAGAAAGATTATTCATAGTGCTAATGCTAATCACTATTAACATTTCATTAAAAAAATATAGCTGTGATCATACCACAGGTCTGTTATTTTGGGGTTTAACTAATTCATGCACATTGTTTAAAATGTCAAATGGTACTAAAAAGCTACCAAAAATACAGTAATTCTCTATGCTGCACACCACAAGAGCCCAAAACTGAAAATTTTTGGACTGCTCTGACATTTATAAATCTCCATATCTCTAAGTAATAAGTCATATTGCTGTTTTCTGATTCCTTTTAATAATTTATTTTATTAAACTTTGTTTTTTAAAGTTTATTTTTAATTGAAGGATAATTGCTTTACAATATTGGTTTCATTTCTTCCATACATCAACATGAATTAGCTTAATTCATGTACATATGAATTATGTGCATATGTCCCCTCCCTTTTGAACTTCCCTCCCACTTCCCACCCTTTCCGACCCCTCTAGATTGTTACAGAGCCCTGGTTTGGGTTCTCTGAGTCATTATTTTTTTAAACTTTTCAAAAAATTGTATTTACTTATTTGGCAGCACTGGGTCTTCATTGCAGCACGCGGGAACTTTAGTCGAGGCATGCAGATTCTTAGTTGCAGCATATGGGATCTTGTTCCCTGACCAGGGATTGAATCTGGGGCCCCTGCATTGGGAGCAAGGAGGCTTAGCCATTGGCCCACCAGAGAAGGCCCTCTGATTAATCTTAAGGCCTCAACCTTTCTGTCTGTGGCCCTCGCTGGTGCCATCTGGACTGGTTGCCTGCTATTCCTGGTGCTGAGCTATCATCCTTCATCTTGGAGATGCCCTCCTTGGTTAGAACACCTGTTTTCTGTATCCCGTTTTGTTCTTTCTTGGTTTACTCCTTTATTTGATCCTTTCTGAGAAAGGGAATATGGGAGATAAAAATATTGAAGCCTCATATGTTTGGATATATTTTAGTTCAAGATGAGACCAGTTTTCCCAGTGAATTTTGAATGCTTAGTTTCTAGCACCCAGCAGTGACTGTTGAGAAGTGAAAAATCTTTCTGTTTTTTGATCCTTTGTGACCATTTCTTTCTTCTCTGGGATTAAAAAGAAATCTTCCTGTGTTTCAGTGTCCTGAGATTCCACAATGATGTGTGCTGTTATAGCTTTATATCCATTACAGTGGACACTTGCTTTCAACTTGGCACTTACAGGTTTCCCTTCTGGGGAGTTTCCTCTCCTGTTTTCTCTGCTTTCTTTCAGGAATTTTATCATTTAAATGTTAGGTCTGTGGGCTCCTCCTCTAACCTTATCTTTTCCTCTTATCTTCTATATCTGTTCTTTGGTATATGCCTTCAAGTTTAATTTTTCATGCCTTGTATGTTGCTTTATGTTTCTGGTGCTTGTTCTAGTTGCTTAGTCGAGTCTGACGCTTTGTGGCTCCATGAACTGTAGTTTGAGTTTCCTCCGTCCATGGAATTCTCCAGGCGAGAATCCTGGAGTGTGCTGCCATTCTCTCGGGGATCTGCCCCACCCGGGGATTGAACCTGTGTCTCTTGCATCTTCTGCGTTGGCAGGCAGATTCTTTACAACTAGTGCCGCCTTGTTTCTGGCAGTGTGTTACTAATTTCTAAGGGTAAATTTGTTGTCTTTTTAAAAATAGCATCCTGTATATATCTTCTTTTGTGTTTTGGAGGATATTAATGATAGTTCTTTTGAAGTTTTCTTCTTCCTTTATTGTCTGATTCTTCCTAGTTGATGTTTTTTGGTCAGTTTGTCCTGTACTCTTTTTTAAGAGTAGACGAAAGGAAGATCATTAGAAATTCCGAGCCTGTAGATTTGGGCTTCACAGTAGGGTGATCTGGCTGCCATTTGTTGGGAGACTTGCAGTGTTAGCATATTCATATATTTTTCTCTTGTATTCATCACTGTCAGAGAGAAATCCTCCAGTCTCCTGCTTAGGAGATATAAAAGCCTTGTTGTTATTGTTATTGAAGTCAGTAGGGGAAGATGAGTGAAAAGGTCCCAGTATTAGCAATTTATGCTGCCAGAATTCTATTGCATAGATTGATTCTTCGCTTTTTCCGGTTTCTGGGGACTTCCATTTTCTGGTTTCCTGGGAACTGCTAAGTCAATTACCAGTGGGCCATCTGCTTTCCAACTTCTGAAATATTTCACTTTTGACCTCCTTGTTCTTGTGGAGTCTGTTTTTTTTTTTTTACCCTTTATTATAATTTTAGTGAAGTTTTGAAGGTGAAGGTGAAGTCGCTCAGTCGTGTCCGACTCTTTGCAACCCCGTGGACTGTAACCTACTAGGCTTCTCCGTCCATGGGATTCTCCAGGCAAGAATACTGGAGTGGATTGCCATTCCTTCTCCAGGGGATCTTCCCGACCCAGGGATTGAACCCATGTCTCCTGCATTGGAGGCAGACGCTTTAACCTCTGAGCCACCAGGGAAGCCCTAGTGAAGTTTTAGGTGGGATTAAAAGTAAATGAGTATTTAATTTGCCATTATACTCAGAAATCAGGTATAATTTAAAAGGGAACATGCCAGATTATCCAAAAAAAAAAAAAAGGAGAAGAAAGAAAGAAGAGACCTTGGATTTTTATTAGATACCCAGAAATCAGGTATAATTTAAAAGGGAACATGCCAGATTACCAAAAAAAAAAAAAAAAAAAAAAGGAGAAGAAAGAAAGAAGAGACCTTGGATTTTTATTAGAATTTTATTAACTTCAAACATTAATTTGGGAAACATTAAGATCTTTACCATAGTCAGTCTTTTCATCCAAGAACATATTTATTCAAAAGGTCTTTTAGGTCTTTGGTTTACTTTTTGTTATTTCCTCACTTAGGTCCTGAACATTTCTTAGTAAGATTGTATTTTATGATTATTTTTGTCTGTATAGTTTTGAGTTCAAATACATGTAACTCTTTAGTTATTTCTGCTTTCTTAATTGTTTCCATATCTCTTATTTATCTCTCCCCTCTGAAGCCTGGCTCTCTAGAACAAGCAATGTTAGATGCCTTGATGATGGATCGAGTTGATTTTGTGAAGCTCTTAATAGAGTATGGAGTGAACCTCCATCGCTTTCTTACCATCTCCCGACTGGAAGAGCTCTATAATACAGTGAGTACTGGGACAATTTATCAGTTGTTGCCTTAAGATTGCTTATTAATTAGCCACATTTAGCTTCAACTGTATCTTGAATGTTCAAGTTTCCTTCAATGCTTATGTACAAAGATAGCTTATAAATAGACAGACTTTTCAAGCAAAGAAGAAACATTCTTACCAAATCCTAGGGCCATTTCTGCATTTCCCACTTTAATTAATTATACAGAATAGAAGCATAAACTAATTTCAGAAATAGGATATAGTAAGACCATAATTAAAGCCAAAGATGGGAATAAGAACAAATTGCTTGTGTTGAGTAATTAGAGCACTTCAATCTAGGGACACTGTTAAAATTTTGTTCCTGCAATTTTCCTATGCAAACCTTTTACTGAAACTAGACTGGCTTACTCCTTGTAAAGACGTGGGTTGCTCAAGTCAAGCACCCTTCTTGAGATGTTCTTCCTTGCCTTTGGATCTTACCCTTTCTTTAAAGCCCTTTCTTCTTGATCACTCCATAGTCTTTTGATCTATAGATCTTGATCACTCCATAGATCACTCCCAAATCACTTCATAGTAATACAGATTATTTGCCACTGTTTTGAATACATTCTTCATATTGTTGGTTAGTTTTTAGTGTAAGTACCACACTCTTATATTGGGTTGTAAAAATTCTGTGAAGAAAGTACTTATTCTTTATTGAATCCCTCAGTTACTTGAATGAATGTAGCCAGTGCTCAATCAGTATTTGTTGACGCAATGTAATTGTGTGATGGAATTTGTAATTGTGTGATTTATAAATAATAAAAGATAGTTATAGATTTAAAAAATTTGTTTCTGCCTCTTGCCACAGGGTTAATTAAGGCCTTCCTTACTACCTAGATATATACATTGTACACTGAAAAATATTTCAGTCTAATTACATCTTCTCTTGGGAAATAACTTTCTTAGAATTAATTTGGCTTAAGCTTCATTACTAAAGATGTTGAAGAAAAATATCAGTGTTCTGGATTATTTAAACATTACGAAATAAAGGTTTTTTATTCCTCCCCAACAAATGGTAATTAAAATTCTTCCTTTTGTTCTTTATTACAGAAACAAGGACCAACCAATATGCTCTTGCATCATCTTGTCCAAGATGTAAAACAGGTATCCTTATTATGAAGGTGTACAAATTTCTTCTTGTGTTGTCTTAGCTTTGTGGTGAAGTGTTACCAGATTTTGCTTTGTTAAAAATAGTATTGGATTTTCTAGTGAATTACCTATCCTCTTTGACTCTGAACAGTTGTGACTCTGAATGGTTTTAACTAAATCACACTCACAGTTTTTCCTGTAATTTACTTTGTGTTTTAAAAGATTTGACCCACCAAGTTAGTGGCATGAGCAAATAATTATTTTCTCTTATAAAACATGAATTGTAGACATAGAAACTTCCAGGTAGAATTTCAGCTTAACATGATGTAACAATATTGCCAACGATGATAATATCTGTTGAAAATGAAACTTTCTGGTTGTTTTATCTTTACTGAAGGAGTGGCATGTGATTTCTGTTGTTTTTGTTCTTGTTTTGGCTATTACTGATAACTCAGGGTCTCTCACTTCTTTTGTGAGTCTATGTGTTGTTCTAGGGAACCAGGGGCGATCCACTGGTCCCATCTTCCCTTATATTTTACTCATGCTGTTCTCATTTCACCTTGAGTTAAGTCAGACTTAAAATCATTTCTGACCTCCCCTTAGTTACTAAAACTTTTTGATTTTAACAGACCTTTTTTTTTGCCTTAATTCTAAAGTCTAATATATTGGTGGGGAGAGTGTGGGCTTTCTGATTATGCTGACTTGGTGAGAGAACCAGAGTGAAAGGACTGTGGAGGACCATATTTAGTTGGCAAATCAGTAGTAAGCAAAAGTGTCCATGCTGATGTAAATTTAGTTTGCATTAATATATGCTGGGTCAAAATAATTTTCCTTAGATTATTTCCTAAAACTCTGATTCTATCACAGTTTTCTTGTAAACTGAAGAAAAAGGAATGATATAGTTAGATATGCTTTTAACTAGCAGAAAAATGAGAGCATTATTTGTGTTCCTTACAAAAGTAAATTATGAATGTGAAAAAGAAAGTAAATTATTTATTTATATACATAACCTTATTTCTTATTCAAAGCTTTGGGAATGTTATTCACAGACTGTTCATTTCAAGGATCTTATTCAGCACTGTGTGCCTATAAAAGTATACTATGTATGCATGGCAATTCAGAAGAGGCACTAAGGTGGGTTTTAAGGGATCAAAATAATTTTCATTTAGGCTAATACCATGTACTTGAAAATCTGCTGTTCAGGCCTCCTACTAACCGTACCGTTTGTCTTGGCACAGCCTCATGTTTTGATATTTCATTTTGTTTCACCATTTCATGTTCCTTCTGTTTGTTCTGCTTCCTTTCATTTTCTTGTTTTGTGTATGATGTTATAGCCATTTCAAGAGAGGCTAATGATTTTAATGTTTATTTTGGATTCTCCAGTATCTTCTCTAGTGATTATATTTCTGTTGTAGTAGTTCTTTCATTGCTAGTTAAAAAGTCTTTTATGCTTTCTTTGCCGCTGCTGCTGCTAAGTCACTTCAGTCGTGACTGACTCTGTGCGACCCCATAGACAGCAGCCCACCAGGCTCCTCCATCCCTGGGATTCTCCAGGCAAGAACACTGGAGTGGGTTGCCATTTCCTTCCCCAATGCATGAAAGTGAAAAGTGAAAGTGAAGTCACTCAGTCGTTAAGTGTATTTTATTCTGAAAGTGTATGTATGCATGAGAAAGAGAGGAAGAGAGTCAATGTACTCTTTATAAGCAGACATTCTGTGTCTGTGAAACTAAAAACATATTAAGGCTAAGTAATTTTTCCCATTTGAACAAGCAGCTTGTAACAGTAGCTAGTTGTATTAATTCATCAGTTGATTTTGTTATTGTTTTGTTATTAGTGATATTCGGGGCTCTCACTTCTTTTGTGAGTCTTGGCATTGTTCTAGGGTTAAAGAATATGTCTCCCTCTTTGGTTATGTTCTAGTCACATAACAAAAGAGAGACAAGGAGAACTGACAGTTGTAATTTGTTACGTGTTTTTGTTACAGCATACCCTTCTATCAGGCTACAGGATAACACTGATTGACATCGGACTGGTAATAGAATACCTTATTGGTGGAGCATATCGCAGCAGCTACACTAGAAAAACTTTCAGAGCCCTCTACAACAACCTCTACAGAAAACATAAGGTAGTATAATTGAAAAGTACCCTTGTAGAACTGATGATTTCTAGGAGTTATACTTTTAGAAAAATGGCTTGAGAAGTTTAGGTGGGAAGAGCTTTCCAAATGACATTCTGTTTATTAATAGTTATTGAATATTTGCTACATGTGAATTACTGTGCTAAATGCTAGCATGCTGGCCTGGATGGACATAAAGACTTGCAGTTTTAGAAACTCTTAGAGGAAACAGACATGAATAACTAGCCACAATACCAAACAGGATATAAAATGTGCTATATTGACATAGAAGTATGTGATGAGAAAGTTTAGAGGGAGAGATGATCAGTTCTTTCCTTATCTTTCTGTTGAAAATACACACGTGTAAAGCTTAATAGGATTGCATCTATAAACTCATAATAGTACATAGCCTGGAGATGACAAACTTGGAACATGAGTAGGGCTTATATTGGAAGATGTATGCAGAATGTACTATGTAAAAATACATACTATACGTATTTTATTTTCCATCATAGTTTTTAAAGTCTGAAAGTGGAGGTGTTAGTCACTCAGTCGTGTCTGATTCTTTGTGACCCTATGGACTGTAACCCACTAGGCTTCTCTATCCATGGAATTCCCCAGGCAAGAATACCTGAGTGGGTTGCCATTTCCTTCTCCAGGGGAGCTTCCTGGATCTCCTGGGTCTCCTGCATTGCAGGCAGATTCTTTACCTTCTGAGTCACCAGGGAAGCACCAAAATTAGAGTTGCTAGTTAGTTGATTAGCAGAGAAAACATTGCTCATTTCTTAAAATTGCCTTTCCAGATTAGTAAACTGAAGAGCTTAGTTCCTTTGTTAGTTAATAAGTAAATTTTAATTGTTCTATGCATTTGGAAGAAAGAAAAGTGTGCACTGAAAGAGAATGATTTAGATGGGGAAATCAGAGAACATCTCTCTGAGGAAACAACATTTCAGTTAAGAACAGTGGTAGATCTTGGGTAGACAAGAATGGAGGGAGGGCAGTGGAAATGAGGGGACTAGTATAGAAGCCTCCAGATGAGAATGATTCTGGCTTGAAGCTTAGTTCTTATTGGGGGATAATGCAAATGTTAGAAAAGATAGTTTACGGCATTTTTGTTTGAAAGAAGAGCAGAAACAATACAAGGCATAGTGCTGTGGACATCAGGGTATGGTTGTTCAGTGACCAGGAGGCCTTGGTTGCTGGACAATGCTAGAAGGTTGTGAGGGATGACACTGGAAAGACCACATGAAAAGTCTAGACTATCAAGCTGCTTTTTACCTTTATTTAAAAAGAATGAATTTAAGTGAAAACCCAACTTGACTTTAGGAGATGAGTAAGCAAAACAGAAAGAAACCCAGTTCTCCCAGAGAAAACGTCCTTTATTGGAATTTCACAGACATAAGCATACACTTGAGGTATCAGCTCCTTCATTTAAACAAAATAAGCCTTGCTATGAAGCTACAAGGGGCAGATAGGACTGACTGTGATATTGGTACAATCCAGTGGGGAGCATGTTGGGCATGTTCCTCTAATGTCCTTTCTAGAAATGGGTAGGAAATTGCCCATTTCTCTAATTATTTTCTAGTGAAGGAGTATAGAGTTTATTGTGTTTCCTAGTAAATTAGACTGTAGCAGTTACAAACTAGTGCCACTTGGGAAGCCTGAAAGCTTCATACTGATAAGCAATTAATTATGTTATTATTGGATCTAGCCACTGGAATTCCACTCCAGTAGTGATATTATGTAACACCTGGAGACATTCCATAACTTTCTAACTTACCCTTAACCTTGGAGCTGTTTGTGAATGGGAAATTTCTCTTATCAGACCTGTGAATCTTTATTGCCTGTTTTGAACTTGTTCCAGGTATAGAACATCTGTTGATTCTAATGGAATTTCCACATAGAGAAGGAATGAAGATATATAATAGGGAACAAAAAAGGATGTTCTTTAAGATGTTAGGAAATAAGAGTATGCTTAATAAGAAGGGGTCATGAAAGGCTCTTGTTGGATGAATAATTAATTACTAACCTTAAATGAGAGACAGAACCATTGGATATTTGCTAGGATGCAATATTATATTTGGTTTTATTGTTATCTAAGAGCCTCTTGATGAAAGTGAGAAAGGAGAGTGAAAAAGTTGGCTTAAAGCTCAACATTCAGAAAACGAAGATCATGGCATCTGGTCCCATCACTTCATGGCAAATAGATGAGGAAACAGTGGAAACAGTGGCTGACTTTATTTTTCTGGGCTCCAAAAATCACTGCAGATGGTGATTGCAGCAATGAAATTAAAAGATGCTTACTCCTTGGAAGGAAAGTTATGACCATCCTAGACAGCATATTAAAAAGCAGAGACATTACTTTGCCAACCGAGATCAGTCTAGTCAAGGCTATGGTTTTTCCAGTGGTCATGTATGGATGTGAGAGTTGGACTGTGAAGAAAGCTGAGTGCCGAAGAATTGATGCTTTTGAAGTGTGGTGTTGGAGAAGACTCTTGAGAATCCCTTGGACTGCAAGGAGATCCAACCAGTCCATTCTAAAGGAGATCAGTCCTGGCTGTTAATTGGAAGGACTGATGTTGAAGCTGAAACTCCAATACTTTGGCCACCTCATGCAAAGAGCTAACTTATTGGAAAAGACCCTGATGCTGGGAAAGATTGAGGGCAGGAGGAGAAGGGGACGACAGAGGATGAGATGGCTGGATGGCATCACTGACTCAATGGACATGGGTTTGGGTGGACTCGGGAGTTGGTGATGGACAGGGAGGCCTGGCATGCTGCGGTTCTTGGGGTTGCAAAGAATGGGACACAACTGAGCGACTGAACTGAACTGATAAACAAAAGGTTAATTGTTACCACTTTTGTTGTTACCATAACCATTTTTTCCCCTTTTTGTTTTGTTTTAAAAATAAAATAACACATGCCAGCAAGTGACCACTCTCGCTCAAAGCCTGTCCCAGCCTGCTCTTCACCGAAGACGCTGCTCAGGAAATAGAAAGGAGTCCACAGAGAGCACCCTGCATTCGCAGTTCATTAGAACTGCCCAACCTTACAAAGTCAAGGTACTGATTACTTATTTTAAATTTGAGAATAAAATTGTCCTTGAAGACTGAGATCCTTTCATCATTTTAAATTCAAGAATGGGGAATACAGATAGAGGGACCATTGATAGGAACTATAAACAGATAGTACAAGTTTAAAACATGATACAGCTATTTTCTAACAGTGATGAGCAAATGCCCAGGATGGGGAGCTAAATGATCTCCAGGGCTAGCACCTCAGGCTGCCTTCCTTATTCCTACCTCTGCCATGTCCAGATGATGACTCAGGAAGGCAGTCCATGGAATGGTACTAAAAAATCACCATTAAACCTTCATCCTCCTTTCCCTAGGGGTAATTAGAGAGGTGACTGTTACCTTCTCCTTTGCTTTTCTCTTACATTGCCCTCTTGTATCTTCTTTTTCCCCTTTGAAATTCTTTTGAAATTAATTTTAGCCTAATGTTACAGTATGGTAATGATAATGTATTTATGAATGTGTGTATGTGTGTGAGCAGTGTTATGCCCCCCTTCCCTGTATTACCTCAGTCCCACTTTCCTCTGGGCATGAATGCTTTTATTCAAGAGTTTCCATAGAAATGGTTCTTATGTCGGCTGAAAGAGGCTTGCTTTTTACAGCTCTTAGAATGAAAAGTTATATCATAAAATTACTGTTGGTCATAATCAATGAACACAAATTCCCTCTACTTATAGAAATAGAAGAAGCTTATTACAATTTTTTCTCTGATCTCCTTTAATTAAAAAAAATAATTATTGAATCTTATCATTTGCCAGGCATTATTTTGGGCTCTTGGTTGAATCTGAGATGCAGGTGGGCTGGAGAAGATATATCGATGACTAAGAAATGGTCCTGCCCTCCCAAAGAAGTAACCTCAGTGCAGTGTGATGAGCATTGAACTAGAGATACATGCAGAGTGACATAGAAGACTGTGGGGCTTTAACAAATGGTTTTTGACATGAGTTGTAAAGGATGGGTTTAACCAGGTAGAAAATGGTATTTCATTATTACCTATTACCACACTATGGAAATAAAGCCAGAATAAAGGAGATCAGAATTAAAACCAATCTATTTGTAACAATGTTGGCAACACTAGTGTCATTTTACTAAAAAGAAGATAGTGGATCTATTTGTAAGGTAAGGTTAGAGTTGTTTTTTTTTTTTAATAGTTCTCATTTGTCTTATATGTAATTTCAGCCCATTTCTTTGAGAAATTGAAAACTGTTGTATAGTTAGTGACTTTTACAAAGGTATAGAATTTTAAGTTCTACCAATGGCAACCCACTCCAGTACTCTTGCCTGGAAAATCCTATGGATGGAGGAGCCTGGTTGACTACAGTCCATGGGGTCACTAAGAGTTTGGCACTACTGAGCAACTTCACTTTCACTTTTCACTTTCATGCATTGGAGAAGGAAATGGCAACCCACTCCAGTATTCTTGCCTGGAGAATCCCAGGGACGGGGGAGCCTGGTGGGCTGATGTCTATGGGGTCGCACAGAGTTGGACATGACTGAAGCGACTTAGCAGCAGCAGCAAGTTGTTTTATATTGTGTTGCTGCTGCTACTGCTGCTAAGTCACTTCAGTCGTGTCCGACTCTGTGCGACCCCATAGACATCAGCCCACCAGGCTCCCCTGTCCCTGGGATTCTCCAGGCAAGAATACTGGAGTGGGTTGTCATTTCCTTCTCCAATGCCTGAAAAGTGAAAGTGAAGTCACTCAGTCGTGCCTGACACTTAGCGACCCCATGGACTGCAGCCTGCCAGGCTTCTCTGTCCATGGGATTTCCAGGCAAGAGTATTGGAGTGGGGTGCCGTTGCCTTCTCTATATATTGTGTTAAGCTGTGTTAAGTTTTAAGCTGTGTTAACTTAAGTGGACTTAAGGTATCTTAGCCTAGGGACCCTGAAACTATTAGATACAACAAGAAATAGATTAATAAAAGGGCAAAGTTTTGGTTTCTGATTTATAAAGTTCTTTATTATTTCTATCCTTTTTCAGTGATTTTTAAAATATTTATAAGATGCTCAGTGTCTTTTGTCAGGTAGAACATCGTGCATCTGAGTATTTGGACACCCACTCCTATATTATAGGGCTTCCTTGATGGCTCAGTGGTAAAGAATCCACCTGCCAGTGCAGGAGGCCTGGGTTCCATCCCTGGGTCAGGAAGATCCCCTGGAGAAGGAAATGGCAACCAACTCCAGTATTCTTGCCTGGGAAATCCCATGGACAGAGGAACCTGGCTTGCTATAGCCCATAGGGTCACAAAAGCTGTAAAGTTCTATTATTATTTCCATCCTTTTTCAGTGATTTTAAAAATATTTCTGAGATACTCAATGTCTTTTGTCAGGTAGAACATCATGCATCAGAGTATTTGGACACCCATTCCAATTTTATATTCTAACAGGAAAAGTCTGTAGCCCTTCATAAATCAAGGAAGAAGTCAAAAGAAGAACAAAATATGTCAGATGACCCTGATTCTACTGGCTTTATTTATCCTTATAATGACCTGCTGGTGTGGGCTGTGCTAATGAAAAGGCAGAAGATGGCTATGTTCTTTTGGCAGCATGGTGAGGAGGCCACCGTCAAGGCAGTGATTGCTTGTATCCTCTACCGAGCAATGGCCCGGGAAGCCAAGGAGAGCAACATGGTCGATGACGCTTCTGAAGAACTGAAAAACCACTCAAAGTAAGAGTTCTCCCTTCACCTCATACTTAACACTGACACTTCTTAGAATGGTTAGAAACATTTATCTTCCACCCCCTAGAACTTATAAGAGGAGTGGACTTACAGCGGTGCATTTCATGGACTCTTCCGTAGCTAAGAGTCTTAAGATATTTTAAGGATTAAAGGAAAGAGAGGTGGCCCTTAGTTCAGGAGACTTGGGTTCTTGTCCTGGGGCCAGCTCTTTACTAATCGTCAATGACTTGCCAAGACTGTGGCACTTTAGTTTCTTTTTTTTTCATTAAAAAATTTGTTTTGGCCCCAGCACATGGCGTGCGGGGTCTTAGTTCCTCAGCCGGGACAGAGCCTGTCCTCCTGCAGGGAAGTTCGGATTCTTAGCCAGTGGACCTCCAGGGAAGTCCTGGGACTTGAAACGAGAAAATGCTCAATGAATGATTTCGGAACTCCCTCCTGACTATCAAACTCTTTGATACTAAGTTATATTAAAAATTGTTGTTTACTTTAAGTACCTCTCAGGCAGGAAAACAGGTAAATATATTATGTATTAAATGCCAGAGAGTGATGGTAGAAAATAGAAAAGTTAGGAATTTTTTTTTTTTTTTTTGATTTACTAATGCATGATGGTAGTCGGAAGAGAAGAAAAGTTAGAGTTAGTTAATAGAAACTAATTTATAATTTTTATTTTAAAAAATTTCAGAGAATGACAGTGTCTACTTTTTAGAGAAAACAACCTCCAAGAAGATCACCTGGGGATGTCTCCAGGTCTAGCTTCTCACTTAAGTCATCTGTGTATTTTGTAAAATCTTAAAAAAAAAAAAAATGGGAGTGAGGGGTTTCCACGGTTTTTCCTTATATGCTAGTTTGATTTTGAATAGTCTTTTCTGGCAAAAATTCTTCATTAGGACCTATCAGGGAGCCGTACATAGCTTGTTTTGTGGTGTGGAGTCACTTCTCAGGAATATCTCAGGGACTGTCGGTGGAAACCCACTAGTTCTGTTCCTGCAAGAAAGGGAGAACAATCCATTTTCTGAGCAGCAGTCCCTTTTCAAGTAGCTTCTGCATTTTACTGTTCCCTCTTTTCTCTTGGTCTTTTCCGAGTCTCACATGTAACCTTCTTGAACGTTTCTGGGACTCCGGCCTGCCTTTATGTTTGCCGCTCACCACGGTGTCATTGCAGACAGTTTGGCCAGCTCGCCCTGGATGTGCTGGAGAAGGCATTCAAACAGAATGAAAGAATGGCCATGAAGCTGTTGACCTACGAACTCAAGAACTGGAGCAACTCTACCTGTTTGAAGCTGGCTGTTTCTGGAGGGTTGAGGCCCTTTGTTTCACATACTTGTACCCAAATGCTACTAACCGATATGTGGATGGGGCGTCTGAAAATGAGGAAAAACTCTTGGTTAAAGGTTTGTGAAGTGAACTTGCTCAGTCGTGTCCGACTCTTTGCGACCCCATGGACTGTAGCCTGCCAGGCTCCTCCCTCCAAGGGATTCTCCCTCCATGGGATTTTCCAGGCAAGAGTACTGGAGTGGGTTGCCATTTCCTTCTCCAGGGGATCTTCCTTACCCAGGGATTGAGCCTAGATCTCCTGCATTCCAGGCAAACGCTTAACCTCTGAGCCACCAGGGAAGCCCCAATATCTACTTGCTTTATAGAGTTTAATGTTATTAATAGTTTAGTCTGGAGGTCTGTACTCTTTTTATTTGTCGCTTGTTCCAGAAGAGTACTTTCAGGAAAACCAATTATTAATACTATTTTTGATTCTCACAGATTCACAGTGAAACTTCTGACAACTACTTTATCTCCCACTCCTATGGTTTCTTTTTAAAAATGGGCATAATTGTGCTAGCTCAGTCCCTTGCAAAGGCATACTCATGAGAAAGTGGTTAGAAGTTAAAAGCAGGTACAGAGATTGATAAATAAGATTTCATTATTAGTAATCACCACTGCCCCTGATAATTATAATAGAAGTAAATGAGACTTTTTACTGAAAATTTTCTCAGCTTAAGGATGCTAACCCATGATAAACTAAGTAAAATTAGCAATTGGTTGTGCTCATCTAATGCAATGTTTCAGGAAATAAATGGCTGTTTTGTAAAGCTGCCCTCAAACACATTTGTTCACACCACTATATCCAAATTTTTGTATTCCATTATAGTTTAGCCTTATCTTTCATCTTGAATTAGAAATTAGAAACCCTTATTCCTGAGAACGTAATAACTCTCTGCTCCTCGTATACTTTACTTTTATATCAACAAAGAGACTTAAGTGAAGTAAGACTAAATATTTTGCCCCCAGACATGGTGAGCTGACAAGACTGAATTAGCTACCTAGAATCTCTGACTTGCAGTAAACCATATTGCTCTCTATGCCTGGATCCTAATTTATCAGTGCTTGGCTTGTAAGTTTTGGGGACACTTCCATAAATAATTGTAAAATGACTAGTTCCAAGTGGATGAAGACTGGAGGAAGACCTTGGAGAGTTTTATGTGGAAAGGAGCTCATGTAAGTGCTTTTAGGGAAAGGAGCTCATGTAAGTGCTTTTAGGGAATAGACTCCAAACCCTTCCTTGGAAATGGGATGTTGATATCATTGAACACTGTTTCACGAGCTGATTTCTCTGCAGTGGTCAATGGCAACAGAATGCGGAGCTTTTCAGGAAGTAGATTAGGAATTAATTAGTGCCATATTATCATTGTGTTTGATAACTATGATGTTTCCAGACCTAGAAGATTGCATGTTTTTTGGGTTCAACATCTGAAAAGAAAACAAACACACAAACAAACCAATCCCTGCCAGAACTGGGACGAGTCCAGAGAACTTCCACAGGAGATCAGGCTTTAAAACAAAACAACAAAAAAAGTTTTTAATCATGAAAAAAAAAAAAAAAGAAATTGACAAGGACATGGCTTTAGTTTATTTAATCATGAATGGTATAGAGTCAGGGTAATCTTATTTTCATTCACCAAATCCCAGAATACTGGGGCTTAATTTTAGCTCGAAAGAGAATGTTCACCAAGATGATTCTCACAGAATTGAGTAAATCCAAGCTCTTTACCCTGAAAGGCCATACAAGTTGAATAGACCATAAATAAATTCATGAATGACAGCAATAGAGTGAAAACTTTGGATGTCTAGAGTTATACATTCTCTAGTGGGTTTTACTGGCAGAGAAAATATATGTGTGATGGAAGATGGATGTAAACAGAGGGACTTGGTATGCTTTTACATTATTGATTTATAATATAAATAAGTTTTAGAGTATTTTATGTGATAATAACTACTTAGTGGCTTTAAAGAATTATTTAAGCATTATGCTCATTGAAAAAGAAGACTTCTCAGTGCCCTGCCTCTAGTTTTCTGTTTTTAATTAGAGGATAATTGCTTTACAATGTTGTGGTGGTCTCTGCCACACATTAATATGAATCCCCTCCCTCTTAAACCTCCCCCCACCCCACCCTGCCATTCCACTTTTCTAGGTCATCCCAGAGTGCCAGGTTGGGCTCCCTATGATATACAGCGGCTTCCTGCTAGTTGTTGTTTAGTTGCTAAGTCGTGACTCTTACAACCCCAGGGACTGCAGTCCCCTTGTCCTTGGGATTTCCAGGCAAGAATGGGTTGCTGTTCCCTTCTCTGGAGGATCTTTTCGATTCAGGGTTTGAACCCAAGTCTGCTGCATCGCAGGCGAATTCTTTACTGTCTGAGCCACCAGGTACAGAGTGCTCCAAATTCAAGTCTGCTTTTTGGAACTGTCTGAATTCTGTTTTTTTGTTTTTTGTTTTTTTTTTTAATATTTTTAATCCACAGTTAGTTGCATCTGTGGATGCAAAGCCCACATGTATGTTGGGCTGACTGAATTCCACTGCTAGGTTGTTCCACATCAGTTATCCTTCTATAGATGGACTTTTACGCTCAGTTTCTTAGTTGGATATTTAGGTTGACACTAATTTTTTTGCCATTACAGATAGCCCTTCAATGAGCATCCCTATACATATGCTTGGATTCATGAGTATAGGCTTCTGGTATTGGAATTCATAAGTCAGAAAATGTATATAATCAGGGGGTCCACTTAATTGGGGATGGATCTGACATTTCCTATACACCCAAATCTTGACTTTATTTGGATCATATGTGTGCCTTGTATAACCTTCACTACCTTCTTTGTTCTCCTCTTTTGAAGATCATCATCAGTATTCTTTTCCCACCTGCCATTTTGACATTGGAGTTTAAAAGCAAAGCAGAAATGTCGCATGTCCCACAGTCCCAGGACTTTACATGGTATAATGGTGACCAGAACACCAGCACTCTCAAAGAAAATTCTTGTCAGGTTAGTATGATATCATGGTGAACTAAGTTTTCATGACCTGGACTGCACACAAACATACACAGATGCATAGCTTATTTATTAACAAACTATTTAACAATCTTAATCATATTATAGTATGGTCAGGTATACTATGTATGGTAGTTCTGATTAACCTCCATATATGATTAAGCAAAATATCCTATTTCTGCCAAAATCAAAGACTCTATTATATCTAGGAAGCTGCTTAATATTTCATTTTCCTTTGTGACTAGTGGAACAAATAGATTTATTGTTTATCAAAAAGCTATAATAAGGGATGTCTCATAGCCTTCAAAATATTTTATAAAATGCCAGTTTAGAATTTGTGCTGATCTTCACTGTTTCATGCCGCAGTTCTTTCACTTGGTATATCCAATGAGTTTGGATGGTTTTACTTGAGTTCCCAAATGTGTACTCTTTCATGGGTAACTTGAGCTGGTTCTCTTGCAACCCATCTTTGCTGAAGAGCCTCCAGTATGCTGTCTGCACATCCATTTTTTGAATTTTATGATTCAACTTGGATCATTGCTGATGAAGTTGCCATTTACTATGAGGTGTTCAGTTCAGTTCAGTCACTCAGTTGTGTCCGACTCTTTGTGACCCCACGAACTGCAGCACGCCAGGCCTCCATGTCCATCACCAACTCTGGGAGTTTACTCAAACTCATGTCCATTGAGTCAGTGATGCCATCCAACCATTTTATCCTCTGTCGTCCCCTTCTCCTCATGCCTTCAGTCTTTCCCAGCATCAGGGTCTTTTCAAATGAGTCAGTTCTTCGCATCAGGTGCCTAAAATATTAAAGTTTCAGCTTCAGCTTCCATTGAATATTCAGGACTGATTTCCTTTAGGATGGACTGGTTGAATCTCCTTGCTGTCCCAGGGATGCTCAAGATTCTTCTTCAATACCACAGTTCAAAAGCATCAATTCTTCGGTGCTCAGCTTTCTTTATAGTCCAACTCTCATATCCGTATATGACTACTGGAAAAAGCATACCTTTGACCAGACGGACTATGAAGTGTAGTGAACATCTTTTCTGGTACTTAATACTTCAGTGAGGCATCTTTAGCTAGTGTCTTGTCTGATGGGCTTTTGTACTTATGAGGTATTTGTTATAATGTTGATAACATCTTTGATAAATGAAAAATAATTAATTATAGTTTGTGTGGCTGGCATCTGTTGTGATTGGTTGAGCATCCATTCTGATTGATAATGCCAGATCAGTTAACCAGATGAGTTATTAAATATTTTGACTATCATGACTCTTTGGGTATATGTGTTCCTCTTCTATCCCTCCTCTCCTCCCTTCCCTTCTTTTCTAAGCCTGATAGTTCTGTTTGGGGTTCTCAGAGTACAAGATGCCAGGTACATTCTAACCTTTACAAGAGTGTGAGAAATTCTCTGTTGCAAAACTGAGCTTTGCAAGTTGTCATAATTGTGATTATACTGGTTAGATTATATGTTTACTAAGTTTAGACCATTTCATTTTTCATTTTTTTAAGGAAAGAAAAGAAATGTAGTGCTGGCCTAACCTTATTAGAAATAGAAGGTAATCTTTATATGTGAGACATTCACATATACATGTTTGATTTTATATGGTCTCAAGGCTAACAGTACAGCCTTCTTTCATTTGGAGTTCTATTTCATGCCTTAAGGCTGCAAAATCTTTCCCTCTGGTAAGAGCACATGGCCAAGAACTATCTTGAAACCAGGCCACATTTTAAGAGGCTTCACTCTGAGTCACCCTATCTGGAGAACATGTCATCATCTCCTCGAATCCTGGTGGAAATATTCATGCCTGAGCAGTCTTTCCAACACATGTGTTTTTCCAGCACTCTGCTTTCCAGCCACAACTCTTGGCAGACAGTCTTGCATATTTTATTTGATATCATAATCAGATACAACATCAATAACTTCATATACATGTCATGGTATTTGGTCTTTGAATTCAACTCAGAGATAGGCTCAATTAGTGTTTTTTAAAATAATTTTATTTATTTTGGCGGTGCTTGGTCTTCATTGATGGCTTTTCTCTAGTTGCAGTAAGTGGGGGCTACTCTCTTGTTGTGGAGGACGGGCTCTAGGGCACAGGGGCTTCAGTAATTGTGGCACACGGTTTATTTGCCCCACAGCACATGGGATCTTCCTGGATCAGGGATCAAACCTGTGTCTCCTGTGTTGGCAGGTGGATTCTTTACCACTGAGCTACCAGGGAAGCCCTCAATTAATGTTTTATAATAATAAGATAAGTCATTTAACAACAAGATCATTACTTAAATAGCTTTCTGGAGTCTTTCTGAAGTGGGCTAGAAGAAGCACAAGCTGGAATCAAGATTGCAGGGAGAAATATCAATAACCTCAGATATGCAGATGACACCACCCTTATGGCAGAAAGTGAAGAGGAACTAAAAAGCCTCTTGATGAAAGTGAAAGAGGAGAGTGAAAAAGTTGGCTTAAAGCTCAACATTCAGAAAACGAAGATCATGGCATCTGGTCCCATCACTTCATGGAAAATAGATGGGGAAACAGTGGAAACAGTGTCAGAGTTTATTTTGGGGGGCTTGAAAATCATTGCAGATGGTGACTGCAGCCATGAAATTAAAAGACGCATACTCCTTGGAAGGAAAGTTATGAGCAACCTAGATAGCATATTCAAAAGCAGAGACATTACTTTGCCAACAAAGGTCCATCTAGTCAAGGCTATGGTTTTTCCAGTGGTCATGTATGGATGTGAGAGTTGGACTGTGAAGAAGGCTGAGTGCCAAAGAATTGATGCTTTTGAACTGTGGTGTTGGAGAAGATTCTTGAGAATCCCTTGGACTGCAAGGAGATCCAACCAGTCCATTCTGAATGAGATCAGCCCTGGGATTTCTTTGGAAGGACTGATGCTAGAGCTGAAACTCCAGTACTTTGGCCGCATGATGCAAAGAGTTGATTCATTGGAAAAGACCCCAATGCTGGGAAAGATTGGGTGCAGGAGGAAAAGGGGATGACAGAGGATGAGATGGCTGGATGGCATCACTGATTCGATGGATGTGAGTCTGAGTGAACTCCGGGAGTTGGTGATGATGGACGGGGAGGCCTGGTGTGCTGCAATTCATGGGGTCACAAAGAGTCAGATACAACTGAGCAACTGAACTGAACTGATCTGAACTGATGTCATTAAAATCACAGTATATGATGACTTTATAATCAGTTTTAAGCCACAGTTCTAAGCCATTTTAACTCTAGGCTGGTTTACTCTGTTAGTAACTGGCTCAGTTCCTGTACTTCTAAATCACATCTCTGATTCCACTCTCCAAAGTGACATGAATGACAGAACTATCAATTAGACCCTGAGAATACCCATCTAGAGGCCTGAGGCCTCAAAATTTAAATTTTGTTGCTATTACATGGATAATTCGGGCAAAACCTGATTCATTCCTTGGCTTGGAAATTCTTGGTAATCATGCAGGTCTGGTGTTTGAGAGACATCTTTTGTGGATAGGTTGAAGAAATAGGCTAGTCTGAGAGGCACCATAGAACGTTGCTTTCTTTTCATGTAATATGACTTTCATAATATTACAAAAGTAATACATTTCCTGTTAAAAGATTAAAATCACACAGACATCTATGATGTAGGATGATACCTCTTTTGCTTTTCTTTCATCATCGCTAAGTTTCCTCTTCTCAGAAGTAACCTGGGTGCAAGTGCTTTTCCCTTTCTCTTTCTTTTTTTCTCTCTTCTGAGTGGACACCTCTGTTAGTCACATTCATGCAACCACTTCCTTGTCACACAGATATTCATTTCTCACCACCTACAACTGTTAACCCCTTTAGGCTGACCCATAACTTTTGAGACACTGATGGAAAATGCTTTCCCTAGAAAATGCATGTACAACACAAATGCCTGCAGGTGCAGCCATTTAATAATTTAATAATAATTGCAGCAGGTGCAAAGAACTCCAGAAGCTCAGAGAGTTCATGAACTTCAGGTAAAGAACCTCTGTTATTAATGAGTGGAGAAGCTGTCAAAGTCAGAATTCTTTTTTTTACTTCTTAATTATTATTTTATTAGTATATTTATAATATTATTAAATGTTTATCAAGTGTTTAATCTCCTTATCCCTTTCTTTTCTTGTTTCATTAGTATTTTTTTACAATATTTATTTATTTATTTTAATTGGAGGTTAATTACTTTACAATATTGTATTGATAAACTAACACTGAGCCTGATTTCCCTGTGATTTGGGAAAGATGTATCACCATTCTCTGTCCATTTTGTCCTCCTTTTATATGGAAACAATTCTATTCTCTACTTAATTGATTTCACAAGGGCTTTATTTATATGAATATCCTTAGGTTCCAAAATTACTGATAAAGGAGATTAAAAAGAACAGGAAGAGGGACCATTTTAAAATGCTTGGAACTACTCTTAGTTTGACTAAATTTGATTACGGCAGACTCAACTTGCTTTTCAGAAATGCCCTGTTCTCTTTACCCTGTCAAAGATCGATATGATACATGTAGTTTTTCTTCTGTTCAAGACTAAGATTATAATTTGGCAGGTGGATGCCCAATTAATTTCTAATATATTTATGAAATATATACTATTTTAGATATTTTAAAATGTTAGTAATTTGTTAAGGCTCTGACAATAAATAATTATTTGTTTATTTTACAGAAAGACTGTGATTTGGAAAGGGGACCTGATGAGAAAACAGATGAAAGTCAGCACTTTGATTTAAAGAGTGGGCCCCAAACCCTTCCTTGGACCAGGAAAGTCTATGAGTTCTACAGTGCTCCAATTGTCAAGTTTTGGTTTTATACGGTTGGTCTCATTTAAAAAATTATATATAGTATTCAGGATGGTTAATTGTTAATGATAATGTTGCTAGTGATATACCTGATTTACCAACTTGTAATAAAAATGTAGTTTAGAAAAAGTGGGAGGCCTGGCAAAGGAAGTAGGAAAGAAGATTGGAGAGAGGTGAGAAAAGGTGAGGGCAGGTCTTTCCTACTTTTGGGAGTGAAAGCACAAGAATTTTTGTCTTCTTCTGAGTGCTTACAGTTAGCACAACTGGAACTAAGCATTTGAAACTTTGTGGAACAATAAAATGAATAATAGTGGTTGTAGAATTAAGGGATGGGGGTGGATTCATTTCCCATCTTGGGCAAAAAATGTTAGTAGTTGAATTGATTTTTTTCTTGGTAGGAATGTTGTGTAATATAGACTAAAAATGCAAGTTTTCGTTGTTGTTGTCTTCAGAAGCAAATACTTATAATATATAGAGAACAATACAAATTTTAGAAGAATTGTATCAAATACTAAATCTGTCATGGATGGAGAGATAGCAAAAGCAATAACTATACACTAAATGTATTGAGTGGTTTTTACATTTATTTAATAGTATTTATTTTTCTAATGCTTCAGTTCAGTTCAGTCGCTCAGTCATGTCCAGCTCTTTGCGATGCCATGAACCGCAGCATGCCAGGCCTCCCTGTCCATCACCAACTCCCGGAGCCCACCCAAACCCATGTCCATTGAGTCAGTGACGCCATCGAGCCATCTCATCCTCTGTCGTCCCCTTCTCCTCCTGCCCTCAATCTTTCCCAGCATCAGGGTCTTTTCCAGTGAGTCAGCTCTTTGCATCAGTTGGCCAAAGTATTGGAGTTTCAGCTTCAAAATCAGTTCTACCAATGAACACCCAGAACTGATCTCCTTTAGGATGGACTGGTTGGATCTCCTTGCAGTCCATGGGACTCTCAAGGGTCTTCTCCAACACCACACTTCAAAAGCATCAATTCTTTGGCGCTCAGCTTTCTTCACAGTCCAACTCTCACATCCATACATGGCCACTGGAAAAACCATAGCCTTGACTAGATGGACCTTTGTTGGCAAAGTAATGTCTCTGCTTTTTAATATGCTATCTAGGTTGGTCATAACTTTCCTTCCAAGGAGCAAGCATCATTTAATTTCATGGCTGCACTCACCATCTGTAATGATTTTGGAGCCCAGAAAAATAAAGTCGGCCACTGTTTCCGCTGTTTCCCCCATCTATTTGCCATGAAGTGATGGGACCGGATGCCATGATCTTCGTTTTCTGAATGTTGAGCTTTAAGCCAACTTTTTCACTGTCCTCTTTCACCTTCATCAAGAGGCTCTTTAGTTCTTCTCCACCTTCTGCCATAAGGGTGGTATTATCTGCATATCTGAGGTTCCCACAATCTTGATTCCAGCTTGTGCTTCCTCCAGTCCAGCATTTTTATGATGTACTTTGCATATAAGTTAAATAAGCAGGGTGGCAATATACAGCCTTGACGTACTCCTTTTCCTATTTGGAACCAGTCTGTTGTTCCATGTCCAGTTCTAACTGTTGCTTCCTGACCTGCATACAGGTTTCTCAAGAGGCAGGTCAGGTGGTCTGGTATTCCCATCTCTTTCAGAATTTTCCACAGTTTATTGTGATCCACACAGTCAAAAGCCTTGGCATAGTCAATAAAAGCAGAAATAGATGTTTTTCTGGAACTCTCTTGCTTTTTTGAAGATCCAGCGGATGTTGGCAATTTGATGTCTGGTTCCTCTGCCTTTTCTAAAACCAGCTTGTACATCTGGCAGTTCACAGTTCACATACTGCTGAAGCCTGGTTTGGAGAATTTTGAGCATTACTTTACTAGTGTGTGAGATGAGTGCAATTGTGCGGTAAATTGAGCATTCTTTGGCACTGCTTTTCTTTGGCATTCTGATGCTTATCCATAGTTAAGTTGCTTATAGTCAAGGTTGTATATTTCTAAAACATTTGAAGTCATTATAACAGGATATTTATGTAAATGTGTTATATTTCAAAATATTCCTTACCCAACCACACACTTGTTTCATATACTTATTGAATAAGTACATAGGTCCAAATAACTTTTATGTTTTCAAAAAGAAAATCTTCATTCAGATGATTCAGGTTTTACCATTTTTGTGAATATGCAACAAAATCATAGAGACTCTGATAGTAGCATCAGGAGAATTTAACCAACCCAGGGATCGAACCCAGGGCTCCTGCATTTCAGGTGGATAATTTACCAGCTGAGCCACCAGGGAATCCCAACCATTGTCACATCATTGGGTAGAGTATTCAAGTGTTTCTTTCCTTAGAAAATTCCAGCTTATGAACTCTTAGAGACAGGAGTAACCTGAGCAAATGGAACAATGACAGTAATGATGACGAAAATAAACAAACTAGCCAACCATATCTACCCACCACAATGAATTGTATTAGCTGTGAGCCCAGGCATTTTAGTCATGGCTGTTACATTGCTAGGTTATGGTGCGTGTACTTTATTAAAGCAATGTCTTGTTGTAAATGCTATGATGAAAAAGCAAAAATGTAAACATTTTTGGATATCTTTTTAAAACTTGGAAAGGAAAAAGAAGAGTCAGAAGTAATACCACCAATATCTACAGTGTTTGGTGTCTGGCCACCATGAAACCAGTGATAACGATATAAAAAACGTCTGTTTGACAGTACAAGTTTATTTAAATTGTATCCCTACGGGATCATCAAACATATTAAAACTATGAAATACAGATCTAGAGAAGTATAGAATTTACTTAACTTTCTTATATTCTTCTCTATTAAGTTTCTTAACTCATCAGTTCAGTTCAGTCTCTTAGTCGTGTCCGACTCTTTGCAACCCCATGAATCGCAGCACTCCAGGCCTCCCTGTCCATCACCATCTTCCGGAGTTCATTCAGACTCACGTCCATTAAGTCTGTGATGCCATCCAGCCATCTCATCCTTGGTCGTCCCCTTCTCCTCCTGCCCCCAATCCCTCCCAGCATCAGAGTCTTTTCCATGAGCCAACTCTTCACATGAGGTGGCCAAAGTACTGGAGTTTCAGCTTTAGCATCATTCCTTCCAAAGAAATCCCAGGGCTGATCTTCTTCAGAATAGATTGGTTGGATCTCCTTGCAGTCCAAGGGACTCTCAAGAGTCTTCTCCAACACCTCAGTTTAAAAGCATCAATTCTTCAGCGCTCAGCCTTCTTCACAGTCCAACTTTCACATCCATACATGACCCCTAGAAAAACCATAGCCTTGACTAGATGGACCTTAGTCGGCAAAGTCATGTCTCTGCTTTTGAATATACTATCTAGGTTGGTCATAACTTTAGGCAATGCTAATAAGCCATTATGCCTGCCTGAAATACCACTTATTGTATATGCCAATATGGTATAGTCAAAAGTGATTTCAGCCATTCTCTATTCAGAACTAAGCTTAGCAGACTTATCAAACTTAGGTAGAGCTCAAAAAGATTTCATAAATAAGGATTCAGTTTAAAATAATATGATTCTCATGAGAATGAACACACACACAGGCACTTTTCTCTCTTTTGATCTGGGATTTGTAATATGTGTTTATCAGCTAGCACTGCGCATGGTTTCTGAAGATATTTGAAGGGCTGCATTGTCTCATCCCTTGTTGGTGATTGAGAAATTTGTAAACCCTTTCTGGCTGGCAACTTAGTAATATGTGTCACATTTTTAAATGTGTGTAGCTATTCTACTTCTGGAAATTTTAAGACATAAGAATGTTAGATAAGATCACAAAGCTGTTAATCACCATATATCTATTATGTATGTGTTTGCTGCTACTGCTGCTGCTAAGTCGCTTCAGTCGTGTCCGACTCTGTGCGACCCCATAGATGGCCTTCTACCAGGCTCCTCTGTCCCTGGGATTCTCCAGGCAAAAACGCTGGAGTGGGTTGCCATTTCCTTCTCCAATGCATGAAAGTGAAAAGTGAAAGTGAAGTCGCTCAGTCATGTCTGACTCTTAGCGACCTCATGGACTGCAACCTACCAGGCTCCTCTGTCCATGGGATTTTCCAGGCAAGAGTACTGGCATGGAGTGCCATTGCCTTCTCCAGTGTATGTGTTTACTGTGCCTTAATTCTTGGAAGAGACTGGAAATCTAGATTTAATATACATACCGCTTAAACATACATTTCTTGATTGTCTATCATGTGTTAGGCTGAGTGCTTAAGTGCTATAGATAAAAACGTCAACAGTCTTTAATTATAAAGATTCACAATCAAATAATACTTTTCTATCAACCAGGATATTTTAATCAGCATAAAATAAAATTCTCAGCAGTAATAAACATCACAACTTATTTGAAAACAGTCTCCTAACAATACTGCTCCTTTGGCATCCTTAGGACACATGTTTTCTGTTTAAATGGAGGAGAAGGTGTTGTTAGCTTGTTGTTAGCCTGACTGTGTCCATGCCAGAATGTGCAGGGTTCTGAAAAGTCTGATCAGGAGCCAACAAGATGAGATAGTGCCCATTTCAATGCATTTGAGAACAGTGCTCTTCTTTCCTTCCACAGAATCATAGAATAGAGAACCATGGATTCTTGTGCCTTCCTTGATATTGGGCTTCCCTTGTGGCTCAGCTGGTAAAGAATCTGCCTGTAATGTGGGAGACCTGGGTTCGATCCCTGGGTTGGGAAGATCCTCTGGAGAAGAGAAAGGCTACCCGCTCCAGTATTCTGGCCTGTAGTCCATGGGGTCGCAAAGAGTTGGACGCAACTGAGCGCCAGGTGGTCCCAGTTATATTCCCTGTTATCATGTTGAAGTCCCTGTGATTTCTGTTCAGTTGGGTCCTTGTCTGTTTGGTGTCCTCCACTATGACTCTCACTCATGACCAGGGAATGCATGTCCCTCTCACAGATGGTGTACTTGGCATTCCTTATGCTGTTCACTTACACCGTGTTGGTGGAGATGCAGCCCCAGCCCAGCGTGCAAGAGTGGCTTGTTATTATCTACATCTTCACCAATGCCATTGAGAAAGTCAGGGAGGTAAGTTACCCTTTCTCCCTTTGTCTTCTGTACATCTCTGCTAGAGGTATTCTGGGATGGGGTGGTGAAAGGTTGAGGTGGGGCGGGCAATGATCCTGACTTGGCATGCTACAGGAGGGCAATTGGGGGAAATTTCTGATCTCAACCTTTTATTGTTGCCAAATGATTTCTCTTGATTGCCGCTCTTTGAAAGTAGTTATTTTTGAGGACATCTTAGTGTGTTTATCAGTCACAGAGTGATAGTGTCTAGTTATTAGACCTTCTACTATTAGATTTCCCATCCCCAGAGTGTTTTTTTTTTAATAAGATTGATTTTCATATAGTCTAACATTACTTACATATTATTGGTTTCATGTCTCATAGTGGCTAAAGTTATACAATGGTAAAGAATTCATGTATAGCCTTTGAAAGTTCCTACTAAACATCCCTCTGGGGCAAGTAGTCCAAGAAACAAAACAAAACACTTAAAAAAAAAAGGAATGAATATTCCCATGCAGTTATAATGTAATCACATATAGTATAACTTAGACTATTATAGAATCACTGTATATGTAGCTCTACCTTTGTGCATTTACATATATTGAGTTTGTCCTAGAGCTCTTATGACCAATACTGTATTTTATGTAGATATAGTCTTAGTAATTATATTTATGTTGCCTGCTAGTTACTATTGTGGAGTTTATAGATGGTAGAAAACAATTCAGCAGAAAAATGTGATCTAAATTCTACCATTCTTTTTAATGCCTCAGGAAAAATGGGTTTCCTGTTTGACATTTCAATTTGTCTGACATTCTGTTGCAGGGGTAATTTCTTGTAATAGTGAGTTCTAATGTCATGTTCAATTTGCTAACTGTTCACTAACAGCAATAGTGGGATCAGATTATAGGATTCTTTCATTTCTTTGCAGTAGGCTATTCATCATGAAATGGCATTGCAGCTATAGTCCATTGCAATGTCGAGTTTTAAAATTGTTTCAGTATTTCCCTGTGTTAGTCTGCTGCTGCTGCTGCTAAGTCGCCTCAGTTGTGTCCAACTCTGGGCGACCCCATAGATGGCAGCCCACCAGGCTCCCCCGTCCCTGGGATTCTCCAGGCAAGAACACTGGAGTGAGTTGCCATTTCCTTCTCCGGTGCATGAAAGTGAAAAGTGAAAGTGAAGTTGCTCAGTCGTGTCCAACTCTTCGCGACCCCATAGACGGCAGCCCAACAGGCTCCCCGTCACTGGGATTCTCCAGGCAAGAACATTGGAGTGGGGTGCAGGATTGATCAAATCTAGAAAAAACTTTTCTTTCTTCCTTCCTTTTTTAAGTTCCTCGTTGGGTTTTTAAATAGTTGAGCAGCATTAACAGTCACATTAAGCTGTATTTATAGAATTGTTTAAATAATTCATTCCCCAAGGATAACTTACATCTCTAAAGCTACCTTATGATCTAAGGTTTGGCAGGATTAAATTCCTCTGTAAATGAATGGTTGAAGTATTAAAGATCATATTGATGAGACTCTTGAGGTATAACCCATTCTTCATTTCTTTCTTTCTGTCATGTTTTAGGTCTGTATTTCAGAACCTGGGAAGTTTACTCAAAAGGTGAAGGTATGGATTAGCGAGTACTGGAACTTAATGGAAACTGTGGCTATTGGCCTGTTTTTGGTGGGATTTGGCTTTCGGTGGGGTGACCCACCTTTCTACACAGCGGGAAGACTGATATACTGCATCAACATCATATTCTGGTTCTCACGGCTCCTGGACTTCTTTGCTGTGAATCAACATGCAGGTCCCTATGTGACCATGATTGCAAAAATGGTGAGTACTGTCTGCTGTATAACCTGGTGTTATTTTAACAGTTCTACCTGATTTCATGGTTCATAGTATTATAACTTTTAAAATTATTTAAAGAAGTACAAACTTCATCACCACTTGTTGTATAACTTAAATTCATATTTAACAAATGTCCTTGGATAGCATATTGCATAGTTGACTGCGATACTCATCTTACCCTTTTGGTTAGGGCCAGATGATGGGGGATTGAGTCGTATTTGTCTCTGAGCACAGTAAGCTGAAACACTGATTTGTCTTGTCTCTCCACCCCTCAGTTCAGTTCAGTTCAGTTCAGTTGCTCAGTCGTGTCCGACTCTTTGCGACCCCATGAATCGCAGCACGCCAGGCCTCCCTGTCCATCACCAACTCCCAGAGTTCACTCAAACTCACATCCATCGAGTCGGTGATGCCATCCAGCCATCTCATCCTCTGTCGTCCCCTTTTCCTCCTGCCCCCAATCCCTCCCAGCATCAGGGTCTTTTCCAATGAGTCACCTGTTTGCATCAGTTGGCCAAAGTACTGGAGTTTCAGCTTTAGCATCATTCCTTCCAAAGAACACCCAGGGCTGATCTCCTTTAGAATGGACTGGTTGGATCTCCTTGCAGTCCAAGGGGCTCTCAAGTATCTTCTCCAACACCACAGTTCAAAAGCATCAGTTCTTCAGTGCTCAGCTTTCTTCACAGTCCAGCTCTCACATCCGTACATGACCACTGGAAAAACCATAGCCTTGACTAGACGGACCTTTGTTGGCAAAGTAATGTCTCTGCTTTTCAATATGCTACCTAGGTTGGTCATAACTTTTCTTCCAAGGAGTAAGCGTCTTTTTGGAGCCCCCCAAAATAAAGTCTCACACTGTTTCCACTGTTTCCCCATCTATTTCCCATGAAGTGATGGGACCAGATGCCATAATCTTCATTTTCTGAATGTTGAGCTTTAAGCCAACTTTTTTACTCTCCTCTTTCACTTTCATCAAGAGGCTTTTTAGCTCCTCTTCACTTTCTGCCATGAGGGTGGTATCATCTGCATATCTGAGGTTATTAATATTTCTCCTGGCAATCTTGATTCCAGCTTGTGCTTCTTCCAGCCCAGCGTTTCTCATGATGTACTCTGCATATAAGTTAAATAAGCAGGGTGACAATATACAGCCTTGACGTACTCCTTTTCCTATTTGGAACCAGTCTGTTGTTCCATGTCCAGTTCTAACTGTTGCTAGCCAACTCTCAAATAGTGATTACTGTGGGCTATACCCTGTTCTAAGTACTTTGTATATATTAACTCATTTAATCTTAAAAACAATTTTAAGAGGTGGGTACTATAATCCACATTTTACATTCAGGGAAATGGAGTTTAAGTAAATTTCCCAAAGGAGTAAGCTGGGGAGCTGGATTCAAATCTGGACCACCTGGCTCTGCCTGCCATCTGAATTCACTGTGCACTTTATAAGCCCTGTCCAGCTGACTTTGCACAGGAGTTAAGAAGGACAGCACGTCAAGATCTTCTTTGCTTTTTCTTCTAGAATACTCACAGGGAAGGAGCAAGCTCTTGAGAAGGAAGAGTTTTGTTGAGATAGACGAAGAGGACAGTAAAGGGAGAACCTCTTGGATACCAAAGATGATTTTTGTTACTTTATACTTTTCTTTTAGACCAGAAATATTTTCTCTGGTCTTGGTGACATTGGTATTAACTTGGTAATCTATGTTGACGTAACCAATGTATCCCAGTGACTCAGTACACGTTTATTTCTTCCTAATGCAAAGACTGATGGGTGCTCATTGAGGCTGGCCTCTATCCAGTGACTGAGGGATCGCAAAACCTTCCTTCTTGGGGCACACCCATGTCATTATGTGGCTTCTGAAGTTTCCTATGACAGGGTAAGGCGGGTGGAGAAAATTCCATGGAGGAGCATGCTTTTAAAGGGATGGAGCAGCTTTTAACTGATCTGAAGGGGAAGTGAGTCAAATCACTATCATTCCACAACCCATTGGCCAGAAGAGGTCATGTGGCTCCTGCCTCATGGAAGGGACGCTATTAGGAAATTCATGGTGTAAGTTTCTGCCACAGTGAACAAGTAGATTGATCTGATGTATTAATACATTTAGTAATAGAAATGAATTATTTGAAAGAGCCTTTACAAATTATAGTACATGTGTATGGTACATGTATATATTATATGTTTTCTCAAGCAGTCCTCCCTTGTGCATTAAAACAATCAGGCTTACTTTGTTTTTTAAACTTTTTATTTTGTACTGGGGTGTAGCCGATCAACAAACAATATTGTCATAGTTTCAGGTGAACAGTGAAAGGATTCAGCCATACATATACATATATCCATTTCTCCCAAACTATTTCCTGTTCAGGCTGCCACATAACGTTGAGCAGAATTCCCTGTGGTATACAATAGGTCCTTGTTGGTTATCCATTTAAAATACAGCAGTGTGTACATGTCCATCCCAAACTCTATAACTGTCTCTCCCCACCATCCTTCCCCCGGGTAACCATAAGTTCATTCAAGCATAAGTCTGTGAGTCTCTTTCTGTTTTGTGGTAAGTTCATTTGTAGCTTTTCTTTTTAGATTCCACATGTAAGCAATGTTAGATGATCTTTCTCCTTCTCTGTCTGACCTGCTTCACTCAGTGTGACAGCTTCCAGGTCCACCCATGCTGCTGTAAACGGCCTTATTTCACTCTTTTTAACGGCTGGGTAATATTCCACTGTTCAGATGTGCCACATCCTCCCCCATTCTTCTGTCACTGGACATTTAAGCTGCTTCTTGTTGCTACTGCTGTTTAGTTGTTAAGTCATGTCCAGCTGTTTGTGACCACCAGGCTCCTCTGTCCATGGCATTCTGCAGGCAAGAATACTGGAGTGGGTTGCCATTTCCTTCTCCAGCGGATCTTCCCAACCCAGGGACTGAACACATGTCTCCTGCTTGGCAGGCGGATTCTTCACCACTGAGCCACCTGGGAATCCCCAAGGTGGCTTCCATGCCTTGGCTGTTGTAAACGTGCTGCAATGACCATTGGGTTGCATGTATCCTTTCAGGTCATGTTTTTCTCCAGATACATGCTCAGGAGTGTGATTGAAGGGTCATACTGAAGCTCTATTTTTAGTTTTTTAAAAACCTCCATCCTATTCTCCATAGTGGCTGTACCAATTTGCATTCCCACCAACATTGTAGGAGGGTTGAATCAGGCTTACTTTTACTGCAAAGACTAACTGAGAGTTAATGAACCACTGGATTTAACAAATGTCATTTTATAGTTGCTTTTACATCCCCCCCCCCCACTTAAATTCTTCAGTTTGCTAAGTAGCCTGGAATTATTCAGCAGATTCTTGGCCTGATCAATTTTCTCAGACTCTAAATACTGCTAAAGATAATCCTGGGAATAAGGAGCCATTTTACTAATTTGAATTACCCTAATTTTTTTCTTTTTGTAATCTCTGATGAAAACTTAGATATTAGCCAATCAAAAGCTATTCATCACTTCTTAAAAAAAGCATAGATTTTCTACTGTTAGTACATTTAAATTATTCCATAGGCTACCTGAAACACGTATTGGGCAGAGAAAACCAGATGTTTTAGACAAAGGAAATCCAGTTGTTCATGGACTAGGTATTTTGGTCAATGACTAGACAGTCTTATTTTTGGCAGGCCCCCCTGTCCCTGGGATTCTCCAGGCAAGAACACTGGAGTGGGTTGCCATTTCCTTCTCCAATGCAAAGTGAAAAGTGAAAGTGAAGTTGCTCAGTCGTGTCTGACTCTCAGTGACCCCATGGACTGCAGCCTGCTAGGCTCCTCCGTCCATGGGATTTTCTAGGCAAGAGTACTGGCGTCGGGGGCCATTGCCTTCTCCGATAATTATGATGACTCCAGGTGTTTTATTTGTTTTGAATTTCTAATCTATGCTAAAATTCTAGCTGTACTTTTTTTTTTTTTTTTAACTTTTTATTTTGTACTGGGGCTCAGATGGTAAAGAATCTGTCTGCAGTGCGGGAGACCGCGATTCAATCCCTGGGTTGGAAAGATCCCCTGGAAAAGGGCATTGCTACCCACTCCAATATTCTTGCCTGGAGATTTCCATGGACAGAGGAGCCTGGCAGGCTACAGTCCATGGGGTCACAAAGAGTCAGACACGACTGAGTGACTAACATTTTCACTTTTGTTGGAGTATGCCAATTAACAATGTTGTGATAGTTTCAGGTGGAGAGCAGAATGATTCAGCAATACATATACATGTACCCATTCTCCCCCAAACCCCACTCCCAGCCAGGCTGCCACATTGCATTGAGCAGAGTTCCGTGGGCTATGCAGCAGGTCCTTGTTGGTTATCCGTTTTAAATATAGCAGTGTGTACATGGCCATCCCAGACTCCCTAACTATCTCCTCCCGCTGGCAACCATAAGTTCATGTTCTAAGTCTGTGAGTTTGTTTCGGTGTTGTGCTTTTTTGTAGACAGCAAACATGTTCTACATTGTGATCATCATGGCCATCGTCCTCCTGAGCTTTGGAGTGGCACGGAAAGCCATCCTTTCACCAAAGGAGCCCCCATCCTGGACCCTTGCCCGAGATATCGTATTTGAGCCATACTGGATGATATATGGAGAAGTCTATGCTTCAGAGATAGATGGTATGTAGAGCATTCCACCACTCTGTGGAAATCAAACCCTGTGGACACTCAGAGTTGAAAAGAACTCTGGAAAACAACCATCTGAATCTTAAAAATGTCAAGAGTTTGTGGTATTCGCTAAATCAGTGTGCTAAATATTTGTCCATGGTCATAGGACTGTGATTCACCTTGTCTCTCGTTCTTTTAAATTCTTTCTTTGCAGTTTGTTCAAGCCAGCCGTCCTGTCCTCCTGGTTCTTTTCTTACTCCATTCCTGCAAGCTGTCTACCTCTTCGTGCAATATATCATCATGGTGAACCTGTTGATTGCTTTCTTTAAGTAGGTTATTTTAATCAAATATGGTTATTTTGTATCAGTCAAAATGGGTGACGTATTTCGAAAGAGTCACGTGTAACCTTTGTTTTAATGCATATTGTGCTTTATTACTGTGGTTTTATGGTTTTAAAAATATGGGCATGGGACTACTGGTAGGAAGGTAGCAGAGTGTGAGAAGAGAAAAAACAATGTGGGACTGTAATGAAAACAGAATTAAAAGAGATCATACACTGTAATTAAGCAATAATTTGGAATCATGGAGAATAGCAATTGATGAGTTGAAAGATGACTAGAGAGTCCTTGATAACTTCCCTTCATCAGCTCTCATTATATTTCATTCTCTGTTTTTGTCAATATCACTTCACTTCTTCGCAGTCTTCTTTTCCTGGTTCATCATCTTCTCTCCAACCTTTTAACGCTGGGATTTGTCCCTGGGCCCAGATCTTTTGTTTATGCTTTGTTTGGTGATCTCTTTCAGTTTCCTGTATATATGTTCTATATCTTGACAAAGTCCAGTGTATATCTTCAGCCTACATCTCTTTCTTGAACTCCAGTTCTATAGGTCCAGCTGCCCTGTTCTGTTGCCAGTAAGACATATAACAGGTTTCTGAGCTTTTAAATGTCCAAACTCTTGATTTTCCCTCTTTCCCAATATACACTTACTCTTCTTATAGTTGTTCCCACATCTTTAAAGAAGAGCACACATTTCTGCCAAAGCTTCATCTTTTTTTTTGTCATTCAGGTTGGCCTTCTTATTGCCTCTCATATTTCTAGGTTTAGATTGTCAGAAATACCTTTGACTCCATCTTCAAATAGATCCTCAGTCCAACTACCTGTCAGTACCTCACTGCTACCACCACAAGGCCTCCTAATTATTTCTCTGCTTCTGTCTTTGGCCCCTATATTCTTTTCTCAACACTGTAGCCCCAGTGACACGTAACAAACCTAAGGATGTTATTTAAAAGTGCAGCTGCCCTTTCCTTCCATCATCTCCTTGGCATGCCTGGTCACCCTTACTCTTCTTTCTTTATCCTACTCACTTATATATACACAAATATATTTTATAATTTATTTATATATTATTTTTGCCCCCATTTATCTTATTCTGGAATACAGACTTCATAAGAACAAGTTTGGTGTTTTGCTTTTGGATTTTCTTTTTTCCTTTTCTCCCTATGAATTTATCCCAAGCATTGAAAAGAGTTTAATGGATGAAAGAAATCAAGTGACATGATGGGACGGAACTAGTTTTTTCTGAATGCCTCCTTTATGCCAGCCACTGTATGAGGTGTTTATTATCTTACTGAAAAGAGAAAGGGAAGTCAATGCATAGAAGCTAAGTAAAGAAAGTGATACAGCTGAAAGCAGATAAAATAAATAAAAACCCAGGTGAAACCCGACTGTTGTTGCATATATATCAGGAAAATCTTATTAGTTATTGCAGGATTATATGATAACTGTCATCTCTCTTTAGTCTCACCATTTTATGAACTTGCAACATTTGCTGGTGTTTAATTATTATAGCTTTTATTCTGACATTTCAAATAAGCTCAGTGGGTACGAGACTTTTGCTTCTCAAAAATAGCAGGTGTCAAAAGAGAGGTTGAAAAATCCTCCCACAGGCCAGTCTTGTCACTGCGGTGAACACACCGAGAACCACACAAGCTGCTTCTTGTTCGGTTCCTAAGTTGTGTCCCACTCCTCGCAACTGCATGGACTGCAGCCTGCCAGCCCATGTCCTTCCCTGTCCTTCACTATCTCCCAGGGTTTGCTCAGACTCCCCTCCATTGAGGCTATGATGCCATCCAACCATCTCACCTGCTGTTGCCCCTTCTGTCTTCCATCTTGATCCTTCCCAGTTATCAGGCTCTTTTCCAGTGAGCTGGCTCTCTGCATCAGGTGGCCGAAGTAATGGAGCTTCAACTTCAGTATCAGTCCTTCCAGTGAACATTAAGGGATGATTTCCTTTAGGATTTTCATCCAAGTTGAGCAACCCCAGATCTGACTACTTATCCAAAAGCCCCTTTCCAGAGTCTGTAATGGTTACGAAGAGCCTGACAAACACTGTGAAGATCGCCACCTGCTGGTAGACATGCTGTAGTCACACATGGAACTTTGGCGATCCTCAAACTTGATTGTGCAAGAGAATTACTTGGAGGACTTGCTGAGACAGGGATAGCTAATTTGGTCATTCTAGGGTGAGTGAGTAACTGAAAGGCACTCAGTCACGTCCAGCTCTTTGCAAGCCCATGGGCTGTAGCCTGCCAGGCTCCTCTGTTCCTGGAATTCTCCAGGCAAGAGTACTGAAGTAGTTCCCTCCTCCAGGGGATCTTCCCAACCCAAAGATCGAACCCAGGTCTCCTGCATTGCAGGCAGAGTCTTTCCTGTCTGAGCCACCAGGGAAGCCCTGTTCTGAGGTAGGGCCCAAGAATTTGTATTTCTGGCAGGTTCTCAGGTGATGCTAGTGCTGCGGCTCAGGGACTGCACTTTAAGAATTGCCGTTAAATCCGGTTGTCAGTGCTTCCTTCATCTATCTTATGTAATCTGAAACTTCCCCTTTCCTTTTCCCTCTCTTTTTAAAAATCTAACTAAGTGTCACGCAGGATCTTAGTTCCAGGACCAGCATCCTGTGCAGGGGCAGCATGGAGTCATAACCACAGGATGCAGGGAAGTCCCTCCCCATTCTTCAATCCTAAGCTGTTTTTCTCCGAGATAGTTTGAGTTTCTTCTCTTTACCATTCCTGCAGTTTAGGGTTACTTGCATTTCTATTTCTCAAATTTGTCTGCCCTTCTTAAGTGCTTCTCTGCCATCTTTCTCTAAAGAAATAAATTCTATATTAGCCTAAACAAAATATTAAGATAGATATTTCATTGTGCCCTCCCCACCCATATCATATTATAGACTTAAAGTTATATCGTTAAGGATGACGTATTGCTTGAGAATGGATACCACTCATGACAACTTCATCACAAGCTTATAGCATCAACATATTTTTCTGCACTATTTGTATATTGTAATTGATATAATAAAGGGAAAAAAATCCAAAGTAGCCAACCAATATGAAGTTACTTTTATTATAAAGTTAATGTAAATAATTGATCTAGCTTCTAAATCAAAGTTCTGCTTATTGGTTTATTTTAGGATAAATTGATTTTTATTGCCTGCCTCGTCTTTTTTTTTTCCATTTGAATGTTTTAGCTAGGGTTATTCTAGCACTTCTCACATTTGATAATTAGGAGACTCTCTTCATAAGATTGATAATATAGAGGAACATTAAAACCGTTTATCATTAAGGATGACTTATGGACTGAAAAGATCTTATGTGAAAAAAGATAGTGAATCAAGAATAATGTTACTTCCAGAGGACAGTTTCTGTTCATTGTATTTAAAATGTTAGCATTTTCTTCTCTCTGATTGTAATTTCTACCTTTTGCGTATTCTGATTAGCATATTTTATTGTAGAGGGTGATTAATGTGTGTTGTTTGGGGAAGAAGAATCATAAATGCGATGGATATTATTTTTATTGGCTAACTACTGGTCACATCAGTTGAACCAATAATAAGCTGGAAAATAAAGCAGTAATCTAAATGTCATATTTCAGCATTCTGTATTAAAACATTGTCCCTCTTTTACTGCAACTTACAGTAACGTTTACATAGATCTGAAATCCATTTCAAATAACCTGTGGAAATACAATCGCTATCGTTACATCATGACCTACCATGAAAAGCCTTGGCTGCCCCCACCTTTTATCCTGCTGAGTCACATTGGTCTCCTGCTTCGCCGTCTTTGCCAGCACCAAGCTCCAAATGACCAAGAAGAGGGTGATGTTGGATTAAGTAAGTTTTTAATTGGTGGCACAGGAGAAAAAAAGTAAAGAGCAGAGATCCAAGGTGAAGACACCTGAACATTGTCGATTAAATTCAGGGCACAGGTTGGAAGGCTCTGGGAGTTAAATTAAAAGACTATCATTTGGGAACCTGGGTCTAAGTAAGTACATTGATCTCATGTGGTTATAGTATCTTTTGCTAAAAGTAATTAATAGTTTGAGAGAAAGAAATGGGTAGGAACGAATCTCTGCTTGGATTTGTAAAGGTTTTTTGTCACCTGGAAAACCTGTATTTTCTCTGAGAAGTCATCAGAATAGCTTCTAGAGAGTAGTCGTTCCAGTGACCCATACTTATTCCTTGTTGATGAACTTGGAATCCAAATTGAAAGGATACAGGGCTTGTGGATTAAAGGAAACAGATAAACCAGACTTTATCTAACTTATTCACTAGAGTCAAGGCTCTCTGCTTCTTTGATTTACAGAATATGGAGGTCATTCTCTATAGATGTCTCATATTTTCAGGAACTTCAACTCAGGATGCAGAAATGCGGATTCTCTCTCTTTTTGGCAAAGCTTAACTCGACACATTTTGAGATTTTTTTCCTAGTTCATTTTGCTTATCCGTATCTTGACAGCATGATATGTCATGACATTGTCATACTAATCGTCATAAGAGAAATTCATTCTTTTGGTTTACAGATCTTTTGTAGTTCCTCTAGGCCCGTTGGTACTAGGCCCGTTTCTAGATAATTCCTAGATATAGAGGAAATGTCATAAATCCACAATCCTTTATCTCAATTCCTAAATCCAAAATATATCTGAAAATGGAAAGTCTTTTTCTTCTTAAGTTAGAGAAAGACTCATTTGGATAGAAGAGGCTAATGGGACTAATGTAAGCCACTTATCCTCTTTATCCCTTGTAGTAAGAATACTCATTGATTTTGCTGCAGAAATAATGTGTTTAATTTTGCTCTAGCCCCAGTTAGGGATTTTACTTCATTTATGGAATATGCATTATATTACAGTTCCAAAACTAGAAAAGTAAACTTCTGAATTCTGAAACAGACTAGTTCCAGGAGTCTCAGATATGGAATTGTGGACTATCTGTACATTTTGGTGAGCCCTTAACAGGTGTTATCACAAGGTTGACAGGGTGACATGCTTTTGCTCCTATTGGTAATTGACTCTGTGAAGTTTTTTTCTCTTCTTGAACCAGTGTACTGCTGATTTACTTTTCTTTTCCATTTCTTTCCCTCAAGAGATTCAGCCTTTATAAGGAAGTCAAAGTACAACTGAAGCTAATTTAAAGACATATTATAATTTTTCATCTTCTAATAGAGTGCCATCCCAGAATAATTGTAACAGGAGAGTGTGAACCACTTGAGAGATCCTGGAATTAACTAGGATTTGGCCAGATTTTATAGCACCATACCAAAGAACCCTTTCCTGAGCTTACCTTGATATGACCTTATAGGGTGATTCTGGTATAAAACCTGAGGAAATATTCTGATGGGTAGAGGTGCACTCACCCTGAGTTTTAGGAAATTCTAAATTTTTGTAAGATTGCCTTTGAGCCTCTGTATGCAGGTTCAGGATGTTTGCACACGGGGTAGCAGTGCCACCTGGTGGACCGTTGCAAGAAAATGTCACATACTGCAAGCTGTACCTATCACGATCACTGGAGTTGCTCTGGGGATTATTTGCTCTCAGGAATCCACAGAAGGTTCAAATCACACAATTCTAAAGTTCCTTACTCATACAAAATTCTTTAATGCAAACAAAAATTTAGAGCTGAGTGGGGATGGGGAGATACTGGATTTTTTTTTTTCTTTTTGGACCTGAAAAATTCTTCCATACTGTAAAAATCAGAAAACATTGTGAATACCTTTTGTGGCTGAATATTTTCTTTTAATTATCCTCTAAAATTAATATTTTTGTTAATTTTCATTTTAAATAAATTCTAGAACCTTTCAATTTCTAATTAATTCTGGAGAACTTTAATGGTTCTTTCTTGGTTTTTCTT
>SJYQ01004954.1:2579491-2589953 GCA_006410935.1 Redunca redunca
CCCCCCCCCCCGCAACATTAAGAACATGCATATTTATAGTCTAAGGGGGTGTCTTTATGTGTGCACAAAATACATAAACGCAAATATAAACATTTCTCCTAGTGAAGTGAACCACCAGTGTCATAGCCATCTCTCTTGGAATCAAAAGGCTGGTTTTGTGTCCCCTAACCCCTTGCCCAAAGTGGCTGGAGAATTCAGTCAGGTTGGACTACAACACAGTTTTTTGTTTTGTTTTTTTTTTTATCAGAGAGATGATGACTTAAAACTGATGTCATTATGAGGTTTAAATCAACTTTCTGCTTGCTTGAACATGGTCACCTGGGTATGGAGGTACAAGGACAAAAAAAGGTTGATCAACTCTGTTTGTCTTAGAGCCAGTGATACCTGAGATTGTAAAATTGAGTTCCGTGAACGGTAATCTGTCAACTGTCCCCACAACATACATTTTTTAAACCTGTGTCTGCACTTTCTTTTATAATGAAGGGGCCAGTTGTCCTGGAAAAAGACATGCAGGCAGGCACAGGGTTTATGTGTTAAAAATGCTAGTAATACTCACTTCAGGATGTATTTACCATGATTCTTTTACATCCCTGCACGGTCTTGGCTAAGTTGCCTTAAACACGCATGTAAATATCACAGTATTGGAAGAGACAGAGAGTAATATTTTGAAGACTCTTTTTTTACCCTGGAGGTTTTAGGTTATGAAACGAAAGGACTTTTTTTTTTTTTTGTAAAATGTTTTTAGGGCTGTTGGAGGGCCTGTCTATTTTTCCCCTGATGGCTTTAGTCATACCATCTTCCTCAGCACCTGTAATTCCATAAAAAAAATACACTTTTAATATCATTCTGACTTTTTAATTTTTTTAAATATAAACTACAGTTGGAAGAAAATTGCATGCCTGCCGATGTACCTGTTAATGGATTTGCTTAACTTGGGACTGTTAGTCCTATCTACCATTTTGGAAAAAATGCATGCTTTCTGGACATTTGATGTCTCTTTAGTCTGATGAGTGACTAGCTTACCTTTTATCTGTCTTAATTCTATCATGAGATCTCCATTGTCAAATAACAGCATCCTTTGGTAGATACTATTCACTGAAGTAACAGTCTAACATCACTAGCAAGGTGTAACACTGATGGAAGAGACCGATTTGACGCCTTTCTGTGAGTCTGATGCGAATGTTCTTCGTCGTAATTATCACACTGAAATTTGACCCAGAAGGATACCTCGTTGTCAGTCAGTGAGTTACTATTTTATTTACCATTTCTCCCTGAGGATGAAGAAACTGATTTGCTAGCCCATTGGACTAGAAGGAGAGGAGAGAAACATTAATGTGCACTGTGGGCCTAACAAGTGTAACAGCGCATTTCTCTTTGTCTTTATTTGCTGGATAAACAGCTTACTTTTGAAACAGCTTCAAAGTGCTGCTTCTGTCAGAGGGAAAGTGTTAACACAGTGGTTAGAAACCCACCTCCCATGCACCTTGACCCAGAAATCAATTAGTTTGAGTTGAAAAACTAGGCAGCTTGTTCTTTGTGTGTGTATTTACTCCCCAGAAAGTAAAACTGGGTGTTGACTTATGTGGCTTTATATCGGTGTGCCATCATCCACAGACAAGCCTATTCACTATTGTTTCAATTGAATAAACAGTGATCCGAGGGTCAGCCATCTTCCCAGGTAATTGCTGGTGTGCAGACATCAGTGGCGGCCTGTTAGCTACCAACCCACCCTGCACATCACCTCACTAGGTGTTGGAAAAAAATAGCCGAGATGCAGCAGAACTGGACACAGGATTGTGTGGTGACCTTTCCCTTTGTTTAATTTGCCTCCGAGGTTTAATTTCAGGGGACAAGTAATAATTGAATATGCCTAATAACTAAATGCTCATTTGGGACAAAATCCATCAAAATATAATTGGCATTTGATTTTTATGAAGGAAGAAGAAAACTGACTTGGCTGTCGACGCATTCGAAGAATATCTGACCACTTAATGTATCATTTGAGGCCTCTTTTATAATATATATTAATTGCAGAGACTCAAGCGTTTGAACATTTTCTTGGAGAACCGTTAGGAGAGACCAACTGTTTTTGTTAACGCTCCTCTCAGAAAGGCGGGGAAGGTTATTGGTCTGCTGTGCAATAATTTACTCCTCTTTGATATGCAAACGATCCACGGTGAATATAAAAAAATCCTATCAGACTCATTTCACAGTTCTTAACCACTCGGATTCTCTGGAGTCCATCGCCTCATTAGACCAGTGCTCTCCAATGCTAGCATAATTAAAATCTTTAACAGTTTAGCAAAGTAAAGATGTTTGGCTGATCACGTTGAGATGATTATCTATCCATTGTATTCTAAATGACAAAAATAAATTAAATTTAGACCTTGGCATTTTTTATTATGTGTTTCAAATGAATATAATGCACACAGCCTTCTTTTTAAATTCACTACCTTAGGTTTGGTCAGAAACATGCCTGTTTCAGTTCCTGCTATATAGTCAGAAAATGGCAGGCTTCCTAGGAGAGCTCGGTTCCAGTTCACTGAAACAATGAACTGAGCTCCAGACGTCCGGTTCTAATGTGGCATTGCCTTGTGATGTCAAGGGTTGGTGATTTCTTCCGAGTTGTCCTCCCAGGTGGTGGTTGTCAGTTGCCATTCAGAATATGGTTTCTCCCATGTGTGTATGCACTAGAATATGCCTTGAGGTCAGATTTGGAAATCCTGGGCTGTAGAGGCATGCCTCCAGAATAAAGGCTTTGTCCCCACATTAGTGAGATTGACATACTGATTGAATCTCTTCTTGGGAGGAAAAAAAACAAGGTAACACTTACTGCCCAAGACTCATGTCCATTGTGACCCCCTTAAAGAGCAAGAGAACTTTACTGCTTCAACTTTCTTTCACATTCTCATTTCATTCTGCAATGGTTCATTAGCATGGATCTAAGAAATGACAGTAATAATAGTGTTACTTGTATAAAAAGTTATACAGTTTTTCAGTAGACACATCCATCAATTAAGCATGTGGTACAAGAAACCAAAATTAATGAGGAAGATAGGTGTGTTAATGAAATAATCATAGTATAATCAATTTGACTGTTAAAAGTTGAAAAGCATTTCAGGAAGACGATATGAATTCATAATTTATGTCTAAAAGTGATTAATAAAAACTATATTTAATAACAAAGCTATTTGTCATCATTTAAGACTTAAGCACAAAAATTATTCATTTTGTGGTTCATGTTGTCATAATAGTGTAGTTGAACAAATTTATTTTGAGCCCTTCTTTGTGTCTAAAAATACAGTAACATCTATCTACATTTTTTTTTTTACCCCAGCGGTCTAGAAACAACAGTTTGGATGGAGGCATACAGTCTTTGCAAAAAATAGCTGTGTTCTGAATCCTTTTCATGGGAGTCTTTTATGTGTGATGAGGGCACTTCAGGTGGAGGACCCATTCCTTCCTACCGTATTTGCCTTAGTTGAGAGGGAAGGAAAAAAAACCTGCGTGCCCCAAAAAAACCCTAACACTAGGCTTTGTTTACTGACTCTTTGATTTAATTACTGTTTGAAGAGGACGGAATTAGCTGTTAATTGATTTAATTATCCAATTTGTTTGTTTCAGGCATGATTCCAACAGAACTGCAGCAGCTCTGGAAAGAAGTGACAAGTGCTCATACGGCAGAAGAAACCACGGGCAACAATCACAGCAGTTTGGATCTGACCACGACATGTGTCTCTTCCTCTGCACCTTCCAAGACCTCCTTAATAATGAACCCACATGCCTCTACCAATGGACAGCTGTCAGTCCACACTCCCAAAAGGGAAAGGTAGGAACGCAAATCTGAGATGTGTCCGAAGCTAGCTGTAAGGCGGAGGGGTGGGTGGCCTCTCCTCGCCGCATCTATCTTGGTGATGCCTAATTGGATCCATGTGACCGGAGTGTGCGTGTAATTACTTAAGAATGTATTCAGTATGGTGTGGGTGTGAAGCATCTAATTATTGTCACCTTTTCAACGTGGAATTAGCACTTACGTAGATGGAACCTGAGCTTAGGAACCCAGGCAGCCTTTCCATCTCTCTTTTGGATGAGGTGGGCTTCCAGGCCTCCTCTTTCTGTCAGGTGTCCCCTGCATACATTTCCTGGTCTTTGCGTGCTTTCTAAGGAAATAGCAGTGTCTACTGTAGGCTGTGTTGAATTACTATTTGAGAAAAGATAAAATGTACACTACTATGCAGTTCCCTCCCTGAAGGCGAGGGGCCCATCTGTTTCACCGTTGTGTCCCCAGAGTGTTCAGGTTTGGTTTTTTGTTTTTCAATAGACTGTCAGTGAAGGTTTGTAGGATGGACTGATGGAAGGGGTCCACATATATGCACACACAGACATACAGAGCCACTTTATCCTGGTCATGGTCTATATTGTAGCATTGACTCAATTTCCGTATTCCTATTCGGAAGTTAACACTTTGTATTTTTAAATTGCCCTGAGCTTCACTTGGATGTTAGTTGAAGCTGAGGTATTTTGAGAGATCCAGAATACATCATGTGAACAGACAGTGCTAATAAAAGGAAGCTGTGAATCTGTATTATTATACCTTAACATTAAGGTATAATACCCAAAAACATTAATACTACTATTCAGTGCTTCTTCAAAGTAGAAAATATATGTATAAAACTTTTTTTTTTGGTGTGTATTTTTAACCTGTTTCCTATGTAGCTCATATGCAGAGTGTCCACGCACAGAAGAAAAGAGACCCTAAAAGTCGTAGGTGTTAGCAAATGTCATTTCCATTCAGGAAAACCAAATTTTTTTGTTTTTTTTATAAAGGGACCGAGTAAAAGATTTTTTAATTATGTTCTTCACTTAAGCAAGTACACATATAATTTCATACACTTCTAAAAATGTTGAACATGAAGCCCACTGATTTAGATATATATCTTTATACCAGCAGTACTTGATCCATTTAGAGCTTAGTAATCACAGAAAATAGTACCTGAATATTTGTGTATGTGTTGGTGTGTGTGTATCATGTTCAAACCCGAACCCCACGAGAGGCTTCTGGAGATGAGATTATATATGTTTTAGCCAAAGCTTGCAGCTGTCCTTCTAACATCACTTTGGAGTTTCTGTGGCAGACACAGCAGAACTAAAAAATGCTTTTAACTTACTGGTTTAGAGGAGCTTGAAAAATAGAATGGTTGACAGTAAAAATTAGTTTGGAAACATTGGACCAGATGTGACTTCTTTTGTCTCCAGTGAGGATAGGTTTTCATGTCTGGAGACCAGTCTTAGCTCTTGCTGTATAAGGTCTTAGAATGCCTTTGTAATTAAAAAAAAAAGAAAGAAACACTAGACCTTAGATATAGCTTTTAAATAAAAGGTTCTAGGTTGCCGTCCTTTGCTCTACTTGCTTTTGGTGTCCTGAGGTTGATGCTGTCCATTTACAGCAAAGGAATTGAATTACATCTTTATCCATAGGTAGTGAAGGGGGCCATACAATGAAAAATGCCAACTGATGCACTTAAAGTATTTATTGTGATCTCATCGGCCATTGTGGAGCCTGCACAGATTTCCCGTGACATAGGAATTTCTCCCTGTCTAGATGCACTGTGCTCCGTTTCATTCTAAGAGGTTATATATCTGGAGTCAGGTAGTAGATTAGCAAGGAGGCAAATAGGAGAAGAATAGCCCTTTTCATGTCTGAAGGTGCATTTGAAAGTAAATGGATCTCAGAGACGGTCTAATTCCAGGAGAATAAGTTTGTTGGATGTCTCGTTTTATGGTCCTTATGTGTCTGCACAAAAGTTGGGCTTAATTCATTGTACTACCTGCCTGCATTAGAATAAGGATCAGGAAAGAATTCAGATTTCACTGAGCATTAATCTGGATGTAAAAACAGGCTACTTCTCCAACTGTACTTGCAAAGAAGAAGCAACTATGAAACTATATGCTACTACTCAATCTCTGGGGCCTCTGAGTTTATATTATGTGGTAGGTTCCTAGACATGGCTGGACTGAATCAAATGCTAACCACATTTTAACTGAATGTGGCAAATAAGAGAGATGAGCAGAGCACCTTAGGTTAAAGATAAGTCAAAAAGTTACAGACTTACAGAATTGATCACTAAAAATTGAATTATTAGTCAGCTTTGTATATAAGGACTCAATAATGAGTATTTTCTGGTTTTACCATCTGATGGTTTACTTTAAAATCCCATGGGGGATATTGCTATTTAAATAGTGGGAAATGGTTTTTTAAAAAAGTTATCCCTCTCGCAATGCATTCTCCCTTACGCAATGAGTTGTCATTTGTCTCAGGAGTCCCTTTAAGAAGTTCATCCCTTACTCACCAGGAGCATTTGTGAAATGTATCTCGTTTGAAGCTCTCCTTTGGTTTCTACGTAATATTCCCTACCCCCAGTGCTGCTCCTGGAGCTGTATCTTGGGGTACCGGCTTTAAGAATTCTTTCTGAAAGGAGTTGGGAGTACTCCGTGTGGAAATTCATAGGGCCCAAGGTAGCATTGTGAGAGTTGCGGTTTGCTTTTCAAAGTCGGATTTCCATGCCATGTGGAAGGCTCCTCCCCCCGCCGCCTGCCCCCGTGCATCCTTCGGGCTCCCGTGAGCAGCCATCGCTGCAGCAGCTCTGGGGTTTGGTGAGCTGCAATCTGTTAAGGAGATAAATAATGTGCTTGGCACGACACTCCTACTCTCCTCTTTAATTTGTCTTACACAAGGAAAATTATAATTAAATCATTCAGGGTAAACCCTTGAGTGTAGAGAAGGGAAGAAAAAAACACACACACACACTTTGGTAAAGATTGCCAGTAGAAACCCACTTCCCTGTTGTGCGGGGTAGAGACATGTATCAATATTCAGCATCATTAAGGGGAGGAGCGGCCCATGTGATTTGTGAGGCGGATGCCAGCGCTCAAATCAAGGCTTGTTAAGATCCTGTCCCAGTGCGATCACGGACCTTCCGCATCATTAGAATTCAGCACAGGCACTGCACTCCGTGCTTTGATTTTCTTTCGAGAATTCAATAATGTTTATTGTGCTGATTATATATATATATATATATATATATATATATATATAAATTCATTGGTGCAGTAGACATAGCTCTGTTGTCAGGCCTGAGAGAAGTGTGGTGGGGATGAAGTTCAGTTCAGGCAGGAGCCAGGCAGCTGCAGAGACCGGCAGGCACATCCATGTCTTACTGTCATTTCATTCCGCAGGACCAGGGCGTCCTGACTTCTTCGGTAAATAAGACAGAACTTCGGCCTGGGATACCTGTAAACACAAAGATACTATCTCGCTTTTCTCAACTGTCTGACTATCTCACTTTAAGAAATTCTGAGTTTTGGTGTGGGTAAACAAAATCAACGCCATGCAAATGAAACATTTATTAAAGTGCTAAATTTAGTAAAGCCCTTTGAGCTTCCTGGATCAAAGCAGCTATGTAAATACAAATAGCAATTACTACTTAAGTAATTGCCTGAATTAAAATTCTAAATATCACATTATATTATGATGCACTAGGGAAGGGGAAGAAAACTTACATTTAATCTTTTTTGTCCCTGTGCCAAGCAACTGGCGAAACTCTTGCCTTTGGACTGATGTCTTGTTTTAGCCACGTGACCACTGGGAAAGCAGCAGGGTTTGTTATACCCATTTTCCAGATGAGGAAGTTGATTTGTTAAGATTAAATAAGTGACCTCGGGTCATAGAACTGGTTAGTCTCATAGTTGAGATGCAAATTCAAGGCTCTTTTTTAGTTTGTAAAACTGGACTTGAGACTCCATTCGATAAATTAAAGTTTAAATTCACTTCAACAGTGTATTGGCTTACCTACTATGTGCACATCAGTATATTTAAAGGGAAATCCCAGAGTTTCCTGTGTAAGGTAGACAAGTAGTTCCTGGGCTTCTCTTAAAAAGGAAGGGTGGGTAGGGAGGATTTGCAAAATATAAATCATTTACAGTCTGAAACAGCACATAAAGAACGAAAATGGACCCCACGCAGGATTTGCACACAGGCAGATGTAAAACAAGGCGTGCTCTTCTTTAACTGTATCCTGACTTTCCTTCCTGCCTTATAAATCTTGAGTTTCCTCATTGAACATATCATTCTGCTTCAGCTGTCCTTCCGTAGTCCGTATCAGAGATAGCCCTTCTCTCTGATCCTTCCCAGCTTTTTGCTTTTAGTTCAACCACCGTTAGTAGATGTTTTATAACTCAAATATGTCTCAGATGCATAGCTCTTCTAAATATTTGTTCCAGGGTTTCCTTAAACGTTTGGTGAAATGTTTCTTTAAACTCCCGAGAGATCCTGGGTTGTGCAGCCTCTTCTTTGATTGAAGCTGCTGTCACAGCCTCAGGTGACCCAGGTCGAGGAACCTCTCTCTTTCTGAGGCCTGACCTGCCTTCTGTCCTCAGGAGATACCTTCCTTTTCCTTCTCATTCATTGACACAGCCTCATGTATTTCAGTTGCTCGCAGTTTCCACACTTCTCAGCTGGCAGCCACCTTCAAATAGCCCCTGAAGGTTTTTGCTTGGCCCGTGGACTTCCAGACACTTTCGCTTGATACAGAGTCTCTGTTTTCGATTTGTGGCCTTTTGACATATTGCCGTGGATCTGACTATATAACAATAACATTTATGTTGACTGGCCCCTCTGTTTTCAAAAGGCAAGGAACTCTGAGTTGTGGACATGCCTGGTGTTTCGTTTCTCTCTTCTTCTTTTTTTTTTTTTTGACTAAATTCTCTGATGATGAATAGATAGTTGTGCTCTTGGTTTCCTTGCTAACATTCTAGGAGCTTGCTTTCAGAACTCTTCCAGTTACACAAGCCTTTAACTTTTTGCATATTTTCATATTCATATTTAGGGCCTCTGGAGCCAGACATTTAAACAGTAAGCTCTAGCTCCCATGACTCTGAATAGCTCTTCCTCATGTCGACTTTTTTTTTTTAAGTACTTTGAAAATCAAGTAATTTCTTTCATATTCCGTTTGATTTGAAGCACTTGAACAAACTAGTAGCTCCAAATCTTCCGTCCTCATTAGATTGTCTTGGCAAATCTGCAGTCAGATTGTCCCAGATTGTCTTCAGAAGTGTCAGGCTACTTTTTGGCCATGTGTGGTGAGGCATCTGATATTACAGAGGTCAGCGATTTACGACCTGCCAGCCAAGTCTGGCCAGCTTCTTATTTTGTAAATAAAGTTTTATTGGAACACAGTGAGGCTTGTTCATTGATATGTAGTCTGTGGCTGTTTTCACACACTACAATGGCTGGCTTGAGTAGTCACAGCAAAAAGCATATGGCCCACCAAGAGTGAAATATTTGCCATCTGGCCATTTACAGAAAAAGCTGGCCAACTCCAACATTACCCATTGAACCAGCGGTTCTCAGATTTCCTGATGATAACGCCACAGGTATTTGTTAAAACATACATCTTCCTAGGCCTGAAGATTTGGATTCCACTGGTGTGAGATGGGGTACAGGAGTTTCTTTGTCATACCTACCCTAAATTCTTAGGCTTCCCTGGTGGTTCCATGGTAAATAATCACCTGCCAATGTAGGAGATGCAGGGTTCGATCCCTGGGTCGGGAAGATCCCCTAGAGAAGGAAATGGCAACCCACTCCTGTATTCTTGCCTGGAGAATCCCACGGACAGAGGAGCCTGGCAGGCTACAGCCCATGGGTCACAAAAGAGTCAGACACAAGTAAGCGACTGAACGACAGCAGACAACAGCAAAAGCCCTAAATTCTTCCTACTCAGAGGCTGTAGACCTGCAACCCTGGTATCATGTGGGCGCTCATTAGAAATGCAGGGTCTCAGGCCCTATCCTGGCCCTCCTGAGTCAGGGTCTGCCTTTTCACCCAGTCCCAGGGTTAAAATGCAGTCCTTGGCATGCCCATCCAGGTTTGAGAAATGGCGCAGGTAGCATGCTCAGTTCACCTGGGTTTTGACACTGCTGGAAAGGACAATTTTTCATCCAGATTTTGATGACTGTCCCAGACATCTTCAGTCCACCGAACGAGTGGCTTGCTATTCTTGTATGAGCCAAGAGAGTACAGATACTGCTACTGCTAGAAAGAATCAGAAACTAGCATATGATGGTGATGCTCAGCCAGCTGTCATTTATTGAGCTATTACTTTGTGCCAGTCACAATGCATAAAGGCCTTGATAAAGGCCTTGATCTTGATTTTTCCCATTTTATCCTCACAATAGCCCTATGGGTTACTATCTTCTTTGTACAGATTGTGTTGTTGGGTAATGTGTAACTTGCATGAGTCATACAGCTAGTTAGGGACCAGGTAGGAACTGGAAGTAGGGTGTCACCAAGTCTCAGGTCCTGGCAGTGGCAGCCACATTCTGGTGGTTCCCAGGTGGGCTGCTCATCAGAACCACCTGAACTGCACCCCAGACTCTGGGTTACAGCCTCCAGGGGATACAGTTT
>SJYQ01004959.1:0-22769 GCA_006410935.1 Redunca redunca
TGTTTCTATTTTATTATTTTTTTATATAATTTTATTTATTTATTTTTGGCTGAGTTGGATCTTCATTGCTTTGCAGGCTTTTCTCTAGTTGTGGGGAGTAGGGACTTCTCTTCTTTGCAATGTTCAGGCTTCTCACTGTGGTGGCTTCTATTGCAGAACACAGGTTCTAGGCATGTGGGATTCAGTAGTTAGGGCATGTGGGCTTAGTAGTTGCAGTTCCCAGGCTCTAGAGCACAGGCTCAATAGTTGTGGCACATGGACTTTGTTGCTCCATGGCATGTGGGATCTTCCCAGACCAGGGATTGAACCCGTGCTTCCTGCATTGGCAGGCAGATTCTTTACTACTATCAGGGAAGCCCTAATGGGCATCTTTTAAATGATTGTTTTGAATTTTATCTAATACCTTTTAGTTTTATGAAGGTAATCATTTCTCTTCCCCTTGCATATATCAAACAGTAAATCATAATAATAGATCACTTTATATTCAATCATCTATTCTTAGCAAGAACTTTTTATTATGGAAAATATATACTTTGAATTCTGTTTGCTACTACTTTATTTAGAATTTTTTGCATTTATATCCAACTGGATTGTTGATCCTTACATTTACTGTGCTAACCTGGGTTGAACAATAACAAAAGAGAGCATTTTCCCTTCCTATTTGATGGAGTTCTAACTCACAAAGAAGTCTGGCACAAGCAGTTTGTTTTTGTGTGAAGCAATTTGGTCTTCAGCTTTTGTTTCCTTTAAGAAGGTGCTGGTAAAGGGTTTCCAATAAGGATAACACCTGATCTTTCAATAGAAACACTTCAGGCCAGAAGGGAATGGCAGGGCATACTTACAGTAATGAAAGAAAATAACCTACAGCCCAGATTACTGTACCTAGCAAGGATCTCATTCAAATATGAAGGAGAAATCAAAAGCTTTACAGACAAGCAAAAGCTGAGAGAATTCAGCACCACCAAACCAGCTCTCCAACAAATGCTAAAGGATCTTCTCTAGACAGGAAACACAGAAAGGGTGTATAAACTTGAATCCAAAACAGTAAAGTAAATGGCAATGGGATCATATTTATCAATAATTACCTTAAATGTAAATAGGTTGAATGCCCCAACCAAAAGACAAAGACTTCCTGAATGGATACAAAAACAAGACCCCTATATATGTTGTCTACAAGAGACCCATCTCAAAATAAGGAACACATACAGACTGAAAGTGAAAGGCTGGAAAAAGATATTCCATACAAATAGAGACCAAAAGAAAGCAGGAGTAGCAATACTCATATCAGATAAATACAGACTTTAAAACAAAGGCTGTGAAAAGAGACAAAGATGAATACTACATAATGATCAAAGGATCAATCCAAGAAGAAGATATAACAGTTATAAATATATATGCACCCAACATAAGAGCACCACAATATGTAAGACAAATGCTAACAAGTATGAAAGGGGAAATTAACAATAACACAATAATAGTGAGAGACTCTAATACCCCACTCACACCTATGGATAGATCAACTAAACAGAAAAGTAACAAGGAAACACAAACTTTAAATGATACAATAGACCAGTTAGACCTAATTGATATATATAGGACATTTCACCCCAAAACAATGAATTTCACTGTTTCCTCAAGCTCGCATGGAAACTTCTCCAGGATAGATCACATCCTAGGCCATAAATCTAGCCTTGGTAAATTAAAAACAAAAACTGAAATCATTTCAAGCATCTTTTCTGACCACAATGCAGTAAGATTAGATCTCAATTACAGGAGAAAAACTATTAAAATTTCCAACATATGGAGGCTGAACAACATGCTGTTGAATAACCAACAAATCACAGAAGAAATCAAAAAAGATACTAAAATATGCATATAAATGAATGAAAATGAAAACAACAACCCAAAACCTGTGGGACACTGTAAAAGCAGTGTTAAGGGGAAGGTACATAGCAATACAGGCTTACCTCAAGAAACAAGAAAAAAGTTAAATAAATAACCTAACTCTACACCTAAAGCAACTAGAAAAGGAAGAAATGAAGAACCCCAGGGTTAGTAGAAGGAAAGAAATCTTAAAAATTAGTGCAGAAATAAATGCAAAAGAAACAAAAGAGACCATAGCAAAAACCAACAAAGCCAAAAACTGGTTCTTTGAGATGTTAAATAAAATTGATAAACCATTAGCCAGTCTCATCAAGAAACAGAGGGAGAAAAATCAAATCAACAAAATTAGAAATGAAAATGGAGAGATCACAACAGACAACACAGAAATACAAAGGATCATAAGAGATTATTATCAACAATTATATGCCAATAAAATGGACAAATTGGAAGAAATGGACAAATTCTTAGAAAAGTACAACTTTCCAAAACTGAACCAGGAAGAAATAAAAAATCTTAACAGACCTATCACAAGCACAGAAATGGAAACTGTTATCAGAAATCTTCCAGCAAACAAAAGCCCAGGTCCAGACGGCTTCACAGCTGAATTCTACCAAAAATTTAGAGAAGAGCTAACGCCTATCCTACTCAAACTCTTCCAGAAAATATCAAGGGAAGGTAAACTTCCAAACTCAGTCTATGAGGCCACCATCACTCTAATACCGAAACCTGACAAAGATGCTACAAAAAAAGAAAACTACAGTCCAATATCACTGATGAATATAGATGCAAAAATCGTTAACAAAATTCTAGCAAACAGAATCCAACAACATATTAAAAAGATCATACATCATAACCAAGTGGGCTTTATCCCAGGGATGCAAGGATTCTACAATGTCCACAAGTCAATCAATGTAATGCACCACATAAACAAATTGAAAAATGAAAACCATATGATTATCTCAATAGATGCAGAGAAAGCCTTTGACAAAATTCAACATCCATTTATGATAAAAACCCTCCAGAAAGCAGGAGTAGAAGGAACATACCTCAACATAATAAAAGCTATATATGACAAACCCACAGCAAACATTATCCTCAATGGTGAAAAACTGAAAGCATTTCCCTAAAGTCAGGAACAAGACAGGGGGGCCCACTCTCACCACTACTATTCAACACAGTTTTGGAAGTTTTTTCTACAGCAATCAGAGCAGAAAAAGAAATAAAAGGAATCCAGATTGGAAAAGAAGAAGTAAAACTCTCACTGTCTGCAGATGACATGATCCTCTACAAAGAAAACCCTAAAGACTCCACCAGAAAATTACTAGAGCTAATCAACAAATATAGTAAAGTTGCAGAATATAAAATCAAAACACAGAAATCCCTTGCATTCCTATACACTAGCAATGAGAAAAGAGAAAGAGAAGTGAAGGAAACTATTCCATTCACCACTGCAATGAAAAGGATAAAATACTTAGGAATATATCTACCTAAAGAAACAACAGACCTATATATAGAAAACTATGAAACACTGGTGAGAGAAATCAAAGAAGACATAAATAGATGGAGAAATATACCGTGTTCGTGGATCGGAAGAATCAATATAGTGAAAATGAGTATACTACCCAAAGCAATCTATGATTCAATACAATCCTTATCAAGCTACCAACAGTATTTTTCACAGAACTAGAACAAATAATTTCACAATTTGTATAGAAATACAAAAAACCTAAATAGCAAAAGCAATCTTGAGAAAGAAGAATGGAACTGGAGGAATCAACCTGCCTGACTTCAGGCTCTACTACAAAGCCACAGTCATCAAGACAGTATGGTACTGGCACAAAGACAGAAATATAGATCAATGGAACAAAACTGAAAGCCCAGAAATAAATCCATGCACTAATGGACACCTTATCTTTGACAAAGGAGGCAAGAATATACAATGGAGTAAAGATAATCTCTTTAACAAGTGGTGCTGGGAAAACTGGTCAATCACTTGTAAAAGAATGAAACTAGATCACTTTCTAACATTATACACAAAAATAAACTCAAAATGGATTAAAGATCTAAATGTAAGACCAGAAGCTATAAAACTCTTAGAAGAAAACATAGGCAAAACACTCTCTGACATAAACCACATCAGGATCCTCTATGACCTACTTCACAGAATATTGGAAATAAAAGCAAAAATAAATAAATGGGACCTAATTAAAATTAAAAGCTTCTGCACAACAAAGGAAACTATAAGCAAGGTGAAAAGGCAGCCTTCAGAATGGGAGAAAATAATAGCAAACGTAGCAATGGACAAAGAATTAATCTCAAAAAAATATAAGCAACTCCTGCAGTTCAATTCCAGAAAAATAAATGAACCATTAAAAAAAGGGCCAAAGAACTAAACAGGCATTTCTCCAAGAAGACATACAGATGGCTAACAAACATATGAAAAGATACTCAATATCACTCATTATCAGAGAAATGCAAATCAAAACCACAATGAGGTACCATTTCACACCAGTCAGAATGGCAGCGATCCAAAAGTCTACAAGCAATAAATGCTGGAGAGGGTGTGGAGAAAAGGGAACCCTCTTACACTGTTGGCTGGAATGCAAACTAATACAGCTACTATGGAGAACAGTCTGAAGGTTCCTTAAAACCCTGGAAATAGAACTGCCATATGACCCAGGAACCACACAGCTGGGCATACACACCAAGGAAACCAGAACTGAAAGAGACACGTATACCCCAATGTTCATCGCAGCACTGTTTATAATAGCCAGGACACGGCAACAATTTAGATGCCCATCCGCAGATGAATGGATAAGAAAGTGGTGGTACATATACACAATGGAATATTACTCAGCCATTAAAAAGAATACATTTGAATCAGTTCTAATGAGGTGGATGAAACTGGAGCTGATTATACAGAGTGAAGTAAGCCAGAAAGAAAAACACCAATACAGTATATTAATGCATATATATGGAATTTAGAAAGAAGGTAACGATAACCCTGTATGTGAGACAGCAAAAGAGGCACACATGTATAGAACAGTCCTTTGGACTCTGGGAGAGAGTGAAGGCGGGATGATATGGGAGAATGGCATTGAAACATGTAAATTATCACATGTGAAATGAATCGCTAGTCCACATTCGATGCATGATACAGGGTGCTCACGGCTGGTGCACTGGGATGACCCAGAGGGATGGGATGGGAAGGGTGGTGGGAGGGGGATTCAGGATGGGGAACACATGTACACCCATGGTGGATTCATGTCAATGTATGGCAATACCAATACAATATTATAAAGAAAAAAATTAATTAAAAAAAAAAAAGAAGATACAGGTAGGTGGAAAGAGTCATCTTGCTATATATGATTTCACCTCCTCCCACCCATTCTGCTAGTCTCTTTCTGATGAACATGATGGTTCCTTTCATTTTCTCAATTACTTTGTCTTTCTTGCCTCCCCCAATATCAGCTATTTATTTTTATGGTGTGTCTATGTTGTTACTTGGACTTCCCAGGTGGCTCAGTAGTAAAGAATCTGCCTGCCAGTGCAGGAAATGTGGTTTCGATCCCTAGGTCAGGAAGATTCCCTGGAGGAGGACATGGCAACCCACTCCAGTATTCTTGCCTGGTAAATCCCATGGGCAGAGGAGCCTGGCAGGCTATAAGTCCATGGGGTCACAAAGAGTCAGAAACAAGCGCGTGACTGAGCATGCACGCATGCACATGTTGTTACTTATTTAAGTGCAGACCTAGTTCTGTAAACCCTTTTTGCATTTCCTTGAACGGTTTTCACATTCAATCATATATGTTTTTCATTTCTGCTATTATCTTTAACTGTCCCTTACTTATGGTACCTTGTGAAGATGCCTATTCAAACTTATGGAAGATATAAGACAAATTTCAAAAATTTTCTTCTGTTTCTAGTCACTTTCAGACTTGGGATGTATTAAACAATTTTTCCTTTCTCTTGGCATCAAAATGCTTTTCAAAGACTCCATATTGTTGTTGTTTTTCTGTTGTTTCCTCATTATTCATTTTCAAAAGGAAGAGATCCATGCAGGTCCTTCAATTTGCTGTCAGACAAGGTAACTCCTTATATTCTCCTTGTTCACTGGCACACTTCACCTTAGATCTAGTCCCAAAATTAGGCTGATATTCAGCCTTAGCTAAATTTCCAATTTCAAAATATGTAGGACAAGGACTATTTAAGGAGCAGACTAAGAGACCTAGAACACTTTTCCTTGACTTTTCAGAAGAACAGGCTTCAGAAAACACACACACATACACATGCATGCATACGCACACAGGAATCCTGCATGTATGCTTGAAAAGAAAGAGTAAAAATAGACCTTCCTGGGAAATATTTTTTACTAGCAGCATTCATTGTGGATTTTGATTTTGTAAGAATAAGCTAGTAGTATGTATGCTCTATCTTCTGAACCAGAAAAGTGTTAGGGGCCAAAAGAAGGTATAATGACTTTGAATGACTTCTAGAGGCAGCATGCAACATTTGGTTGCAAAGGGTCATTCTGATCAAAACATCAGATGATACTTCATACATAAATGTTTCCTTCTCTAGCCTTTACCCCTTTACCACATCAACATCTGCACTAGTATCCACTACATTTGTCCATATATTAGGAGAGTATGATTTCCAGGTTACAATGCTGGAAGTACTAGAAGGGTTGTTTTGCATTGTGTTCTGGAACATGCAGTCTTATTAGAATAGTGGTATTGATGGAGCTATAAGAGGAAGAATCCTTGGGAATGGATAGTTGATGTAATACACACATATACAAACACATGCACAGATATAAAAATTTAAAGGCATAATTTGGTCTTCACTTATTAACATCTCTTCCTAAAATGCATCTTTTTTTTTTTTGAGACTATGTTATGCTGACATTAGAAACACTCAGACTTTAGTAGGAAGAGCACATTATACTTTAGTAAATTATAATTCAGTGAAGGAAGTTCTTAGCTTATGAAATCTAAAAATAATAAACCTACCACATCTTCTAATTTTGTGTGAGAAGTACTTCATTTAATCTCCAACCTCACATTTCCTCATATTAAATGGAGATGAAAATATTGAGCTAGATTATTAGCAAGGGATGAGCAAATTTAGAAATAATTGCATAGTTCCTTAAACATGTAACTTACATAAATGCTATGACAAGCTCAAAACAATAAATAATCCATTAAGAGTATGAGTTTATAGTTTCATTATAAAGCTGTATTCCCTCAAACCTTGCATATTCCATGAACAATTCCATTAATCTTTTATATATATCAGACACAATGAAAATCATTGATATATTGCATATAAAGTACTTCTTAAAATGAGATATTAAAAAAATTACCTAAATTATATTTCAGCTCATCTTTTCATATTAAAAAAAGTGATGGTAAGTGCAAAAGATCAATTATTTTTCTCATATTATAGTCAAGTATTCATTTAATGTAAGTGAGTGACAGCTGAACCCACTCTGATCTATTATATATCAAACTTTTCTTTTATATTGTCATCCAAAAGTAAAATAGTAAGCATAAGCTTTTAGTAAATGGGTTTTATAAAGAACACTGGTCATGTCGGCAATTTCAGTTACTCTCTTTTACTTCCTCTACTTCTTTCCAAGTTCTTAACGATCTTCAATTATAACTTATGGATGCATTTACTCATTGGTTTTCCTTGTTGGGATTCTTTCAAGCACATGGAAAAAACTTCTGTGGTCTGGTTTATATGATGAATTTGAGGATGGAGATTATTGGGTGACTTTTGGGCAGTAAAACTGAAAAAATTTTCTGCATTAGGTATTGATATGTTTCTATTTCTATATTATAAATATTATCATCCATTTATTTACTTATGTAGATAAACATTAAGACAATGGTGCCCTAGAGAATCAGGAGTGGACACTTGCCAATATGTTTTTACTTAAATTGTAAATGATGGCATTAAAATACAAAAAATGCAAGCATCAAAGGAAATGCTATTCTAATTCCCCACAGATTTATTTGATTGCCTTCTATAGAAAATGAAGTACCATGCACTTGGGGAGTTTCAGCGTTCCATATTAAAAGAGAATTCTACATCGTATCATACAAAAACAAATTTTCCTTAGATAGTTGAAAAATTTTAAACTGAAATATAAAACTATTAAAACATTTTAGATTAAAATATAAAACATATTTGAAATGTTTTGGGAAATGAAAGCAGTATTAAAATAAATGTCACATAGAGAACATTATAAAGCTAGATTATATTTCAGTTCAGTTCAATTGCTCAGTTGTATTTGACTCTTTGCGACCCCATGGACTGCAGCATGCCAGGCTTCCCTGTCCATAACCAACTCCCAGAACTTGGTCAAACTCATGTCCATCAAGTTGGTGATGCCATCCAACCATCTGATCCTCTGCCATCCCCTTCTCCTCCCACCTGCAATCTTTCCTAGCATCAGGGTCTTTTCTAATGAGTCAGCTCTTCACATCAGGTGGCCAAAGTTTTGGAGCTTCAACTTTAGCATCAGTCCTTCCAATGAATATTCAGGACTGATCTCCTTTAGGATGAACTGGTTGGATCTCCTTGCAGTCCAAGGGACTCTCAGGAGTCTTCTCCAACACCACAGTTCAAAAGCATCAGTTTTTGGCACTCAGCTTTGTTTATGGTCCAACTCTCACATCCATACATGACTACTGGAAAAACCATACTTTTAACTATAGGGACCTTTGTCAGCAAAGTAATATCTCTGCTTTTTAATATGCTGTCTAGATTTGTCATAGCTTTTCTTTCAAGGTGTAAGCATCTTTTAATTTCATGGCTGCTATTACCATCTGTAGTGATTTTGGAGCCCAAGAAAATAGTCTCTCACTGTTTCTATTGTTTCCCATCTATTTGCTGTGAAGTGATGGGACAGATGCCATGATCTTCATTTTTTGAATGTTGAGTTTCAAGTCAGCTTTTTCACTCTCCTCTTTCACTTTCATCATGAGACTCTTTAGTTCCTCTTCACTTTCTGCCATAAGGGTGGTGTCATCTGCATATCTGAGGTTATTGATATTTCTCCCGACAGTCTTATTCCAGCTTGGGCATCATCCAGGTGGCATTTCACATGATGTACTCTGCATGCAAGTTAAACAAGCAGGGTGAGAATCTATTGCAATAAACTTGGGTACTAAAGTTTTATTTGTTTTTATTTATTTATTTTGGCCTCAGCTTCCTCATCTGTAAAATAGAGGCAACAATCTTAGCTCAAAGGTTTGTTATGAGTATAAAATTTGCTTAACTCATGTAAAACAATTAGAATAATACTGTAACATAGCAGGATTCTGGGTCAATCGGAACCCAGATTGAGGATAGCAGTTGTCACAGTGATGTTCTTAATATGGTCAAAGAAGGAATTACCTCAGAGCACACATATTAATAGAAACACTGGGATGCCTCTTAAGCCCTAGATGTATCATATATTCTATCGGCCAAAACAAGTCATATGGCCAAGCACAACTTCAATAGGAAATATATATATATCCATATACTTTCCATATAAAGACTGGGGTAAAGAGTGAGTATTTTGGAACTATTATAAAACCACTTGCAAAATTGGTTCTTTGAGATTTGGTCATATATAACTGTGACATGGCATGGCTGTTTGAGTTTTAAAAAAATCAAGATTTTTGCACATAGGCTTGTTTTGAAAGAGTTTTAAAGAAGCATGGAATCATCAGCATTTGAGGAAATGGAGCATAAATGATTTTAAAGAATGTAACTTTGATCTGTGTGTACCCTTCACAGTTTAAAAGAAAGGCGAAAAAGGAAAATAATTATTTTGGAAGTGTTTTTTGCTTGCTGTTTCTTTGATTATGCCATCAGTCTGGGCTGAGAGTGTATGAACAATAGTGTATATAAGCTTTTAAAAAGAATTTACCAAGAAACTATTTAAAGATCTCACTCATTTTGCCATGCAGATTCATCTAGCATTCATAAAGTTGAGCATCTCTGTCTTCTCCCTGTAAGACTGGACTGGAATTCTGAGGATGATCTTTGTCACAATCTTTTGCCAGAGGAATCCTAGTTAAAATTCTGTCATGCAGAAGTTGATTCTGTCAATGTTTGGCAAATGCACAAGCCTTAACCAAAGTTCAAACCTCCCACCTCTGCCTGCAGCAGCTGTGATTATCAGGGACATAGATTACCATGGTTCCTGGCCTTGGTGACAGGAGTGACTTCTTAAGTTTTCTGAAGCGTGGTGATGAACCTCAGAGCCAGAGTAGCATTTCCTGACTTTTTCCTCTGGCTATTTCAGTGAATATGTAAGCACTTAATTTCCTGTAATAAAGCTCTTCCTGGTAGAAATACTTACAGTGATTTCTGTTTTCCTTCTCTGAACATGAATAGATAGAGCATTTTTCATGTTAATTGCCCTTTATATTTTCTTGTTCATCAAATGCCTGTTCATAATCATTGCCCATTTTTTATCTTATTTGTCTTTAAAATTAATTTTTAAAATAGCAATGTTTCATTCCTTTTGTGCTACTTCTTTTCCCTTTGGCTTTTTTTAAACTTTGCTAATGATTTCTTGTCATACTAAAATGTTCATTTTTATGTATTAAATCAGGTATTGTTTTTCTCTGTGGCTCTTGATTTCCTCTAAACGCTTAGAAATAGCTTTCATTCCATATTATAAATATATTTACCTATGGTATTATTCATACTTTGTTACTTTATTTTTTAATATTTACAAAATTTGGAATTTATTTTTATGTGTAGTATCAAATAGGGTTATACATTTATCCTCAGCTTCCAGATTAACAAAAGCATATGAGAGCCACAGTTGTTTGTGTGCTGGAGTTTATAACATGTAGAAGGAAATGTTGAACAACACAAAGGCTAGAAGGGAAAAATGAAAGGATATTACTGCAAGAAATATATGCTCAAGGTAAAGCGCAATATTCCTTAGAGGTAGATAAGTAAAAAATGTACTCCATAAATGTGACTCAAATAATAAAAATAACAGAATACTAAGTAATAATTAATAAGCAACAAAGAAAAAGAGAGAAAAAGGACAGGCCCCCAGTCTATGGTATTTTGTTATGGCAAACTAAGCACACTATCTTTTTTGAAGACACCTGAGCAGACCAAGACCGGTATCTTCCAAAAACTTACAGATAACATCATACTTAACATTTAAAGACTAAGTTATTTTCCCCTTGTCGTGTAATGAAGCAAGAATTTCTGCTCTCATTACTCCTAAATAAGCATTGTTCTGGAGGTTCTAGCCTATGAAGTAGGCAATAAAAGAAATAAAAGGCATCCAGGTTGTAACAAAATAAGTAAGTCAGTCTTTATCCACAAACAACATGATCATGTATGCAGAAGATTCTATGGAATCTATAAAATATAAATAGAAGCAATGCATCAGTTTAGCAAGATATTGTCTACATTTATTAACTAGAATTTCTCTGAAAAGAGAAGTTGTCTCTTCTCACTTAGTCAGTCAATAGTTTATTTATTTTAACATGAACTCATGAACACCTATTTTATAATTTGGGTCATAACCCAATATTGTTATTTTTTGTTGTTGCTCAAATTGTTCAGCTTTGGACACTGAGGGGCTCTTTTTGGTTGGCGTGTCTCCATTCCTCTCTCCCTCCTCCATCCTTTCTTTTTCTTCCTCTTTCTTTTTCTCCCTTCCTCTTTCCCTCTGCTCCTTCCTTCCTTGCTCCCTTTTAATCTTTTTTTTTTTTTCACTTTTGGAGTTCTTTTCTTTTTGACACTGCACAATGCTCTAACCTCCCTTCTCATTTTTTCCCAGGTCAAGGCCAATATTCAGCCACTTCACAAGAAGTTGTCCTACATTTTATTTTTTAAAATGGGGCTTAGAAATCAAAATCATAAAATTAAATTAATGTACTGCCATCTCTAATGTAACATTATATAGGAGATATTATATTAGTGTATTTATATTAGAGAAATACTAAACGGTTCCTTATAGCCTGACACCTTGCTTATTTGTTACTTTTTAATGATGAGAAACCTGGCTGTCATTATCTACAATATATTTACTTACTTCTTCAGTCCTATTATACATGTAACTTAGATTCAGAATTACTTAAATCATATTCTTTGAGAAACAACTTTACCAGCCAAAGTGTTTGTGTAGTTCTTTTTGTTTGTAACCTTACAATATCTACTTAAAATACTGTTTGACAACATTACAAAGGTCAGCCCTTTTCTTTCACATCTTCTTCGGTGTAATTGTGTCTATAATTGTATTACAGTTAGATTCATGTATCACCAACTGCATTCTGTTTAGGGTCCTTTTCAATATCACTACTGATTATTTTTTAATCCTATAACATAAACGTCCTCTTGGCGTACAGTTCTATGGGTTTTGACAAGTGTATAATCATGTTATCTACCATACAGAATATTTCTATCACCCTCAAAATTTTATTGTGTGCTCCTTATAATCAACTCTTCCTTTTGTCCTGCATCTGTTTTCACAGTCTTTCAGAAAATGTCATATGTACATGTAGACTATTTAGCTGGTTTATCTCACTTAGCAAAATGCACTTAAGGTTTATCCATATTGTTATGTGAAGTAGAAGTTTATTAATTTTGGTTGCTGAGTAGAATTCCATTGTATAGATATAACTGTTTAACCACTCACCCATTGAGGGACAATTGCATGTTTTCAAGTTTTTGTGATTATGAATAAAGCTGCTATAAACATTCGCATACAGATTTTGTGTGAACAAAAAATTTTAACTCCCTGGGTATATATCTAGCAACAGAATAGTTGGGTTTTTATGCTAAGTATATTTTGGAGAAGGAAATGGCAACCCACTCCAGTATTTAAGCCTGGAAAATCCCATGGACCAAGGAGCCTGGTCGGCTACAGTCCATGGGGTTGCAAAGAGTCAGACACGACTGAACAACTTCATCATCATCATCATGTTTAGCTTTATAAGAAACTATTATATCATTTTTAATTTTGATTAAGTCCAAAATATTATTTTTGTGGATTGTGATTTTAGTGTAATATCTAAAAACTATTTGCAAAACCCAAGATATAGACTTTTCCTAGAAATTTTATAGTTTTACTGTTCACAGTTANGTGATAGGTCAATTTAACTTTTTTTTTAAATGTGGTCATCCAATTGTTACAGCACATTTTGGTGAAAAGACTATGCTTTATCTTTTGAATTGCCTTTGTACTATGTCAAAAATTATTGTACTATTTTGTGTGGGATCTATTTCTAGTCTTTCCATTCTGTTCCACTGATCATTGTTCCATTGATCTGTTCTGTTCTTTCACCAGTACTTTGTTCTTTTCTTCATCACTCTAGTTTACATGTAGTCTTGAAATCAGGTGTATAAGTCATCTAATCTATTTTGATCTTTTTCAGAATTGTTTTGACTATTCTGTTGCTTTGTCTTTCTGTTTAAATTTTATATCCAACTTGTAAATATTTTAAAACTGTGGTTTTGATGAGCATTACACTGAACCTATATTTTAAATTGAGAAGGATTCACATCATAGCAATACTGTATCCTCAATCCATAAACAGAAGATGTTTCTCCATTTATTTAGGTATTCTTTAATTTTTTTCACAAATGGCTTTTTAGTTTTCAGCATATAGATTTAGTGTGAACTTTTTTAGCTTTATTCCCAGTGAGTTTGAATTTTACAGTAATATTATAAATGATATTTTAAATTTTTTAATTCCAATTTTGCTGGTAATTAAGAATATGATTGACTTTCATATATTGAACTTGTATTCTTTAAAAATGCTCATCAGTTCCAGAATATGTTGTGTATACTTTTTCTATTTTCTTACATATATTATCATGTGTTTTAACATTGAAACTGTTTAGGTAGTTAAAAAAGTAAGAAACGGTGCTGTCTTCCAAAAAAATTTTAGAGTTGGAAAAGAGATTACCCTATTAAAAAGTAAAGTAAAATACAATCAAAATTCTAATCATGATAAAACTGGAACCTAACTGATGTTTTTAAACATATCTAAAGAAAACGTTAATAGATATGGCATTTAGAAAAAAAATAAGCTGAGAGAGCAGAGTGGTGATATTTATAGATGAGTAGTTAAACAGTCAGCAGATTTCAGGGAAGATGGACACTGAATCTTAAGGACAATGAGTAAAGTTTCTGGTGTAGACAGGAATGGTTCATCATATGTGAATTTGGCCTGGATGAAGCTACTTCCATTTATCGGACTTCATTTCCTCCAAGCATCTTATTGATTATGATTTGGTTTCAGATTCTAATCAGAGAGCTTTGGTTCTATCCAGTCCCAGCATTCAATAGTTAGGTGCAGGTTTTTCAATATCTTTGAGCTCCATTTTCCTCATTTGTAAAATGAAGCAAAGAATAATACTTACTTCCTAGGATAGATGTGAAAATTCAATTAGATAATACAATGCAGTATGCTAACCTGGGCATGTAAAATGGGCATGACAGATAGTTGAGTTTCCACTGTTCTTACTGGCACACCAAACTAACACCTCTCTTAAGAAGATGGCTAGATGAGAGATGGCAGCCAGTGACAATGGAGTGTACTAGAGGCTATGGGAGCAGAGAGGGCTGGAGATAAGAGTGCATCTTCCACATGAGAGGACTGAGCAGTGGCAATTAGCCTCTTCTCATGGGGCTTCCCAGGTACTCAAAAAGAAGCAAGTGGGTACCTACTTGTGCCTAGGACATCATCAACCAAGAATGGACTATAATAGCTATGAAGACATATACCTTCTATAATATAAAGGTATCCTAGCAGGAAGACTTTTGCTAGAAAGACTTATGTGTCTTCTCCTTTCCCAACCCTGCAGATGCTGGAAGGAAGAGAGATATTGTGGGGCAAGAGGACAGAAAATGTTCTCTACCTGGCACTTTCTTTCCACCTGATACCTTGAAGGTACTGGCAGTGAGAAGGTGAAACTGAATTATTTATGAGATACAATTGATCAACTAGATTTTTAATATCTGAAAATGTATGCAGAGCTGTGTATTCTGCCTACGAACAGTAAACAGAACAATTTTGGAAGAAAAAATAAAACATTTTCATATTTGTACTATACAGAAAACAGACTGTGCAATTAACAGGTTTTTGTAGCTGGGAACAATTTTTTCTTAATTGGGAACACTTTTTTTTTTTAACTTACTTTTTCATGTCAAGAAAAATGTTTACTTTTCCTTTCTTCATTTTAATGAAGTGTTAAAAGAATATGTGTAAGATAGGAAGCATAATAATAAAAAGAACACCACAAGCCAAGCTGCAACTTAAGCGCTGTGTGCGAGTTACTCAGTCCTGTCGAGCTCCTCGCGATCCTATGGACTGTAGCCCGCCAGGCTCCTCTGTCCATGGAATTCTCCAGGCAAGAATACTGGAGTGGGTGCCATTCCCTTCTCCAGGTGATCTTCCCAACCCAGGGATCGAACCTGGGTCTCCTGTGTTACAGGCAGGGAGGTGACAAATATTTCCTACTAAGTGTTCTCACTTATAGTGTACACTTGTTTTCACTCTAGAAGTAATCGTTCTCTTCAATTTGTTTTTATTTTTTTGTGTTGCAGACACTGTCTGTGCCCTACATACATCCTCTTGACACTCACCAGTCTTGTGAATGCAGATGAAGTCTTACTGCCAGTGTCTGCAACTCTCTGCCTAGAGGGCTTTTCTGGAGTGGAGAAGGCAGGCTAGGTGTTGTATAGAACTTGATTTTCATTCTTTTAAAATATCATTTAACACACACACACACACACACACACACACACCTCTAAGTCATATATTGTTTATTTCTGTGTTATCATAAATGTGATATCACACATTATGTAGTTTTCTGGGATCTGCTTTTTACATTCAGCATCATGTTTCTGAAATTCATTTGTTCTGTATATACCTGTAATTCATTCATTTTATGACTATGTATACTGTTTTGTGACTACAACTTGAGTCAGCATAATTTTTAAAAATTCATTCTCCCACTGATGGATATTTGGGTTGCTTCCATATTCTTTCCACAATGAGTTGTGCAAGACTCTTAGGGAACTTGTGCAAAAATTATTGTATCAGAATACATGAGAATGTTTATTCCAAATTATATTCCAAAGTGGTTGTAGCACCTTATACTTCCTCTGGTATAAAAATTTCTATTGAATCAAATTCTCTGTAACATTTGGCCTTGATAGATTTCTTCATTGTTCCGTGGTACTGCCTTCAATATGGGGGTGCTCCAGTTGGTGCTAGTGGTAAAGAACCCTCCTGCCAGTGCAGGAGATGTGAGAGACACAGGTTCGATCCCTGGGTCTGGAAGATCCCCTGGAGGAAGGCGTGACAATCCACTCCAGTATTCTTGCTTGGAGAATCCCATGGACATAGGAGCCCGGTAGGCTACACTCCATGGAGTCACAAAGAGTTGGTCACAACTGAAGCGACTTAGCACACACGCATACACCTTCAATATATGTGAAGTTATCAGTATGTATGGATCTGTCTGGACTCATTGGAATAGTCATTGATTCATTTATCTGTTATCACACCAATAGCATGTTACATTTAATGTATAGTATATTTTGTAGATTATCTTATCTTAACATATCTGGTAGAACAAGTTCCCCTCTTTTGTTTGTAAGATTGACTTTATTTGCCGGTCTTTTTTTTTTTTTTTCAAAATTATTTCTCAAAAAATATAAGAATTTTTGTTTGTGGCTTTCTTGATCATTTATGTTAATTTAGAAAATAGTGACTGTTTACAGAATTGAGACATATTATCCAGGAACATGTGATACCTCTCTCTTTATTCAGATCATCTTCTGAGTTGATCTGAGATATCTAAGTTTTGTCTATAGAGAGATCTTGTGTCATTCTAAGCTTTCCTTGGTAGCTCAGCTGGTAAAGAATCCACCTGCAATGCAAGAGACCCTGGTTCAATTCGTAGGTTGGGAAGATCCCCTGGAGAAGGGATACGCTGCCCATTCTAGTATTCCTGGGCTTCCCTGGTGGCTCAGACAGTAAAGAATCCATCTGCAATGTGGGAGACCTGGGTTCCATCCCTGAGTTGGGAAGATTCCCTGTAGGGGGGCAGAGTAACCCACTCCAGTATTCTTGCCTGGAGAATTCCCATGGACAGAGGGCCCGGGCAGGCTACAGTCTGTGGGGTCACAAACAGTCAGACATGACTGAGCGACTAACCACAGCACAACAAAGGAATTCCTAAGCATTTTATTGTCTTCGTTACTATTTGAAAGTTACCCTCTTTAAGGTTCATTTCTATATTGTTATTGTTGTAGTAGAGAATCGAATCTCTCATAAGCAGATGTTCACATTATCTGTAAATTATGACAGTGCTGTCTTACCTTATAATGCTTTTTATTAATTTCTTTTTGCTTCTTTGTAGTGTTTGCCAGAATTTCCAATAGTAAGACAAACACAGCAGGATTAGTAGATCTTCTTGTCTAGTTTCTATCTTAAAGAGAACATATTAAAAGTTTTTTCATTACTACAAAGTTTACAGCAGGTTTTACCAAGTTACCTAGTCAGTGCCACATACAAGAAAACAAAAAAGAGGCATACAGTTTGGAAAGGAAGGTGGAGAAATGTATTTATTCACTAATAACCTGAGAATGTACATAGAACTGACTGTTCTTTTCTAATGGAAAATTAAACTTATTGTTTTTATTTACAAAGCAATTCCTATTTTGAAAGAAGAGAGTTAAACCTGTAAGCTCTGATCTTAAAGAAAAAAAGGGGGGGTGGAGAGAGGAAATTCTAAATAAGTAGAAAGCTTACCTTTTGATTTCTTAAAGAAAATATTTTTTTCTCTCTTTTAAAATTCATTTCTAGATTCCTACCAGGAAGGAATGAAGAATTTCTCTACTACATTCATGTTACTGTGTTGAGAGATTATCTGCACAGAATCAAGGATGGCCATCAAACGGAACCAGACGGCAGGCTGTGATATTTTCCTATCCTGCTTGCATGAGACAAGTCATCTGAATATTTCTTGAAGTATTTAGAAATGATTGCATTTTCTGTACATCTAAAGATCCACCATCTTTGTCCATTATTTTCTAATGAAAGATTAAATTTATGATTTCTAGTTAATAATTTCTGCTTAACATACAGAAAGGTTTAGCTCTCTTGGGGAACTTTTTATTGCTATAAAAACTTGATGTATTTTTACAACTTTTATTTTTTTTCAACATTGGTTGTAAAGAGCTGAAAATAGTATAAGCATTCTTTGTGTCTAAATAGACTTATGCCACACAAAGGTATAAAAAGTGAGCTTAAACAGCTAAAACATTACCAGTGGGATTATCTAATAAACTTAAAGCAACTTGAGATGTATTGTCAAAAACTGAGATTACATCAGCATGTAATACCAATTTGTCTGTGTTTAAAGCTCTTATTTTTGCCATATTTTATCAGTCTAAGCAAATGCTTTTAATGTACTTGAATGTAACTGAATTTTTCTCTACTATAGCACTTCAATTATTTAATAACTTTTGTACCTCGCTTGCGGAGAAGGCAACGGCAACCCACTCCAGTACTCTTTCCTGGAAAATCCCATGGACAGAGGAGCCTGGTAGGCTGCAGTCCATGGAGTCTCTAAGAGTTGGGTACAACTGAGCGACTTCACTTTCGCTTTTCACTTTTATGCATTGGAGAAGGAAATGGCAACCCACTCCAGTATTCTTGCCTGGAGAATCCCAGGGACAGAGGAGCCTAGTGGGCTGCCGTCTATGGGGTCGCATAGACGGACACGACTGAAGCGACTTAGCAGCAGCAGCAGCAGTAGCAGCAGCATACCACTCTTGAAGTTTTCTATTTAATAATATTTCATTCTTTATATTTCAACTAAGATGTGAGATGTTTTATGAGGACTGACAGAATCATATTTCTAAAGGGTTGCATTTACCATGTATTCTGACTATTCATTTTCAATTGCAAGCATAATCAATAGTCTAGTTTTTAAGATATGTAACAGAGAAGTAATTAGACTCTTTGAAATTTTTCCAGCTTTTGACTAATGAAAGTGACAAGACCAGATAATTAAATTCAAGCATATCCCATGACCTAACAAGTTTCCTGTATTTTGCAAAAAAGATTGCCCAGAAGGAGCTAGCCTAAATTTTTACATTTTATTTAGAACTTATCTAAAATGTTGTTTAAAATAATGTCAATAAAAATAAAGCATATTTTATTTCTGCTCACTCTTCATTTTTACTATAAGAAAGCTTTATAACTTGGTAATTGAGAGGGTTCTGAGTCAGACTGCTGGGCTTTATCACTTCCAATTCTGGGACCTTAGTCATGTTATCTGAGTGATTTGTACCTCTGCTTTCTTATATAGAAAAAGGAAATAATAATACAGTTTATTTAAAAAGACTATGACATAATATATATTAGGGATTATAAAGTTGACACACAGATAGCACCTGATTAGAATTAGGAACTTATTACTCTGAACTGACACAGAATATTTAGTTATACACTTGCCATATTTGACAAAAAAAAAAAAAAAAACCTTTAGGAAAATAATTCTTTCACTCACTCAGTAAAGACATGTTGAGTGTACAATCAGGAAATGTGCTAAATGTTGAAGGAAGGATAAGAAGTGTTTCTGACCTAAAGGAGGTAACTGGACATAGGGAGACAAGTGAGGAGACAGCAAAAAAAATATCAGCTAGGTATTTTCAGAAGATATTATTGTTAGGGCCTCACGGGAGCCGTGACAGGCTCAGCAAGAGATAATAGGCCAAAAATACTTGAGTCATGCTCCCTGGACGTATGGATAGCCCTAGCCAATCAGGGAGGTCCTCCTCTTTCTGGGACTTCCAGATAGCCCTAGCCAATCAGGGAGGTCCTCCTCTTTCCGGGACTTCCAGATAGTCCTAACCAATCAGGGAGGTCCCCCTCAGTGTCCGACCTGAGCCAATCAAGACGAGACGTGAGACTTGAAATTTGCACACACGCGCACCAGTTAACCAATCATGTAATGCCCACTAACCTGCGGGACTGCCTGTATATAAGGAGTTGTGAGTCAGAGCTCGGGGCCCTTGTCGGATTCCACTGAGCTGGATGAGACGTGAGTCCTAGCCCAGGCTAGCAATAAAACCCCTTTATGCTTTTGCATTGCTGTGGATGTCTTATTCTCTCAGTTTTGGGGACTCGGACTCTGGGCATAACAATTATGAAACCAATTTGTGCATTTCCTCATTCCTAGAGAAGCACTAAATTCCTTCATGGTGATGAATGCTCCTCGTGACTAGCAGAAACCTTCTGCAAAAATATGTATGTCACTGCATGCATGCCCCCTTCACCAAGATCACATATATATTGACCTCCCCCTCTGCCTTTTTGGAGTAGTTTCTCAGGGCTATTGGACATGCTGCCTCCAGGGTTATAGTCCTCATTTTGCCCCTAGATGAGTCAAATTTAACTCACAACTCTCATGCAGTGCCTTCTTTTCAGCTGATAGTACTAAAGCATTTGTTTCACAGACTATAGAAAAATAAGTAGGAGGCCAGATGTGTCTCTAGGCCATAATTTTTTTTTTTTCTTGTCTGTAGTTTCTTGACTCCTGAGATAGAAAGATCGCATTTCTGGGAGTCATTGTTTTAAGGGAAGTCTTTCTGGAGAAGAGTATGACAGATATAGGAAACAGATTTAAATATAGAGCACAGATAATTCAGGTGAAAATGAGTGAAAGAATAATGTGCAAAGCATAAAATAGCATGTGCAAATAATAGCCACCTATAATAGCCACCAAAACTGAGTTCTTACTTTGTACTCTGCACTTCATGTAAATTATTTAATTTATTCATCTCAAGCCATGTGACATAGTCATTATGTCTATTTTGCAAAGAAGAAAATTGAGACTTAAGAAATTAAGCATCTTGCTATGGACACATAGATTATAAATACCAAAGGAGTGTTTTGAAACTGTATCTAAGTGATTCCTGACATGAGCTCTTAAGCATTATATTATACTATTCGATCACATTTTTAGCTATTTAAGAAACAATTAATACTGTGGCCAAGGCATTGAATGTATTTCAGTTGATGGAAGGAATGGGGCAGGATCAATGCTTTATTCATGACTTTGGAATTTATCCTGAGGGTGAAGGAAGAACTTACAGGATTTTAAGCAACAGACCTTTGTTTTAGAAAAACGATTCAAGCAACATGGTGGAGGAAAACTTGCTGACAATCAAGGCTCTCAATCAATATTTGTTAACTTTAAAAATAATAATAAGATAAATTAAAGGGGTTGAAACAGGATACGTGAAGTGCAATTGGAAGATAAAGCAATGATCGAGGGAAGAGGTTAGGTGGGTCTAAATGCAGACAGTGATTGAGGTAATGGGAGGAGACATAATAGACAGACAGTGGTTCTCAAACTTAAGTCCTTAGTATAAATTAATGTGGTGCTCTTAAAAACTGCACATGCTGTTATGCTGATGTTTGGCAGAAACCAGCACAATTCTGTAAGCAATTATCCTTCTATTAAAAAATTAAATAAATTTAAAAAATTTTTTAAAGGAATGGAGATGAAGCTAGAAAATAAAATTGAGAGTTTGGTATCATAATTCAGGAAAATGGGAAAATGTATGTAGTTACATATATGTTTAAATTATTTTCTTTTTGAACTGAACCATTACACTAATGAACTAATCCTTCTCTATCCCTAATGAACAATTTTTACCTGAGGACTACCACTTTGCATTTTTACTGCCAAGATTTTTTAATGATAATATCTTTCAAAAATAAAGTTGAAATAAAAACTATTAATTATAAAATAAAATTATACATGCTAAATATCATTCCTGGAGAGTTTGATTCAATAGGTCTGGGTAGGAAGTAAGCATCTACAGTTTGTAAACACTTCATGGATGATTTTGTTAGACAGTGCAAAGAAGCACTGGGAAATAGAACAAGTACCAAACAAGTACTATGTATTTTGATACTTTTACCAAGATTGGGGGTTCCCAGGTGGCGCTAGCGGTAAAGAATCTGCCTGCCAATGCAGGAGGTGCAAGAGATGCGGGTTGGATTCCTGGATTGGGAAAATTCCCCTGGATTAGGAAGTGGCAACCCACTGCAGCATTCTAGCCTGGAAAATTTCATGGACAGAGTCTGGTTGGCTACAGTCCATGGGGCCAGAAAAAATTGGACACGACTGAGCGACTGGGCACATTTACTAAGATTAGGGATGAATGAAGTGGAAGAAAATAAATTTCACACCAAAGAACATACAGCTAGGTCATACTGGGTACATTCAAATAGAGACATATAACAGGCACTGAATATAGCTTCCAGTGCTCAGGAGCAGGGCTAGACAGCCAATAGAAACAGAGAAGTCAGTAATCATTCATAAAAAGAGGATTTAACAGATGTACAAGTTATGTTACAGCTGAATTCAAGATCAGAGTGCCTCAGAGGGTAATCAGGCATTGGAACCAGAGGCCTATTGGCTTCCCAATATCTTTAAAACACACCACTTTACAACTTTGGCTTTGTCCTTTATTAGGGTCAGAAGGTTCTACATGCCAGTGTGGTGCCATAAAATTTCCAGAAATGAGGTATTTTTTCTAGTACTCTCATCAAACACGGAGTATCAAGTTGTTTTTAATGGAGCTGAGTTGGCCAGGAGGAGGCCGTCTCCAGCAGCACTAACACTCAGTATTCACCAGCTAATCAGCAGCACCCCAGGGCGAGGCAGTTGCCACAATTAGCAGAACTTCTTGCAAAGCCCAAGCAGAAGCTGAGTATAAAAGAGCATGGGCTATATACTTAGTCAACACCTACAGCAATTCCTAAAATTGTTTGCTTTGATAGAAATAGTCTGTGCCATCAGTATGAAGGACA
>SJYQ01004960.1:0-13914 GCA_006410935.1 Redunca redunca
ATGGCTGCGTGAGCAAGAGCAGAGCACTGGCGAGACTGCGACTGGCTGCCTTCCCTGCCTCTGCATCGAGGTCTCTGGGGTAGAAGAGGCCTGGTCCAGGCGGTCCGTTGGCAGTGGACCACCATGAGGGCAGTCCTAGCACTGTGCTGCACCCTGGGTGTGGACTCCTCATATCCACAAGTTCTAGGGGCCCAGTGTGTTCCTTTTTAAAAAATTCATTCCTCCACTCATTCATTTTTTGGAGTATAGTTGCTTTACACTGCTGTGTCAATTTCTGCTATACAGAAACTTGAACCAACATATATATACACACACACACATATCTCTGTTTTTAGATTTCCTACCCATTAACTCACCACAGAGCACTGAGCAGGGTGCCCCGTGCTGTACAGAAGGCCCTACTCGCTGTGGACTTCATGCATAGTATCAGTAGTGTGTATATGTCAACCCCCGTCTCCCGGTTCATCCCCCTACCTACCTGTTGAATGTGTTCCTGATGATGCTGAAATTCCCTTCTGATTCACTGAGGCAAGTCTGAACGTCTGTGGAGCCCGTTCTCTAGGAAAGATGGGAGCATCCTGCCTGGGCTCTGCTGAGGCAGCTTGCCTGGCCATCTTCTCTAGTTTTCTGAGATTCTGCTCCTTGAAGGGACGTGTGACAGTGATAGCGGCAGTCAGAAAGTCGAGTGGCATTTGCTTGTCCTCAGGCCCATGCTGTGTGACATGCAGAATCAGGATGTTTCTGGCGGTCATGTCTGCGGGTGTCATGATTTATGAGAAACTCCCTAACAGTCACTGTGAAAACAGAAGAGAGCTGGGGGCTCAGGCCTCCTCCTGTGAGCCTCACCTCTCCTCTGTGCACACACAGACAGCGCCCAACCTGCCCCACCCCTCCCACATGAGGCCATCTCAGAGAGCACCCCTCCAACATGCGGTACTGCAGGTGTCCTTGTTTAGTAGCTCGGTGTGAGTAATTCTGTGTGAGAACTCAAAACAAATATTTTCTCATGTTTGTATAACCAGTTCACACTACTCTTTGGCAACAGGAGGAGATTAGGTGGCAGAGGTTAATACGTAGAGAATTCTGGAAAAAGCGTTTTTAAGACCTTTCACTTTTAATGTTAGGACAACATCAGTTACTTAGTTAGAATGGAGGTACCTGAAATGGATTTTGAGCCGGCGGACAGGAGTCGCAGCGGCAGCAAGCTCTGCTCCTAGTTTGAGCGTTTCCTACATGTGGTGTAACTGCTTTAGAAGAACTAGGCTTGAGAAGGCTGTTCCCAGTTGTGTTACACTTTGACTTCTGTTTCCACTCATTTATATTTAATTTTGAGGAAATTGCATGAGATTTTTCCAAGTTTTACCTGAGGAAATGAGCCTCAGAGCTCTCTGTTGGATCTGTTGTAGGTCCCTCCCTGTTCTGGGTCAAGCCCACCTGTATGGTGTAAGAGACAGAGGTCCTAATTTCATGCCAGACAGCTTCCCTCCTGGAATCCTTGCAATGACAGAGTAGTTCAGTGTACTTTTTGTTTGCTGTTTGGGTTTATTATGTTGAAAAGAAGCTTTGTTAAATCGAGTGGCCAGACAGACATTAAGACAGGTGGGTGCCATCGTGGCAAATGTGATATTTGAGGTAGGCACGATTTTACTCACATCTCAGAAAACTGCCATGTCTAGGACTTTAATTTTGAGGACGCTAATTTTATGTTTGATTTGAAACTTAGGATTTAGTCCCGCTTTTCTGCTCTTAAGTGTATCGGAGTATTCTATGATAATAACTTACCTTTCTCCTCTTCAATGCCTGGGGTAGGCTCTGGACCATAAGGAGGACGTGGAGAGGAGAATGACTACACTGGAGAAATGCTACCTCACTGCAAAGCATGAAGCCGTCTCTGTGCACAGCCTTGACGATGAACTGGAAAATGAGATCGCAAAGAAGGATTCTATGCATTGACAGGTAGTGGCTTTTCCTGAACTGTGTCTGACTTTTCTAGTAGTGAATACTGAGGAAGGAAGGTAAAGACCTTTCATGTGACTCCCATGTTGGAAATCAAGTCCCCATGTAAAGTTCTTAGGACCCTGAAATACTGCCTTCCAAAGTGTGGATGTACATTATGATAAATCAGCTGTACTGAAAAGACATACATTTTTTCAAAAAATTGAGGGTGACTGCAACTTCCAGGTTTGAATTATTTGGGATTTGGTTTAACCATTTTGTGGAATTCCACTCCTGACTCTTGTTGTACTTGACTTGAATCTGTTGGCTTGTTAGCATTTTTACTGAAAGAGCAGAGAGCAGCAGGGAACTTCACAGCAGCTGGCTGCCTGTTGGGAACTGGGGTCACTGTGACAAAAGGCAGGGTTAGAGCTCCTTTCTGATTAGGGTTTGTACTTGCTGTGGTTTGGTGAGCTTTCCTGGCTCCTGTTCCTGTGTGGTCTCAGATAATCAGGACTGAACCAGGAAAACCAAATCTGACTTCTCCAAAACAAAGTGAGTCAGTCTGGTGTGTGACAAAGTGTATCATTGGCCCCACTACAAAAATAAAATACTAGAAAGCCATTGAAATGTATGATGTGGAATGCTAATTAAGAGCATTACGATATACAAAATAATGGCTGTAAAAGGCAGGTCAGAAAAGACTACGTACCATGTGCTCTTGTTTTCTGAGGGTTTTAAAGCACATCTTATTGTTTATGTATGTACACAGAGTAATACCCACGCAGAAAAAATAAGAAAGTAATAATAAGAAATACATGCCAACTTCTCAGGAACCCGAGCATATAGATAATTTCATTTTTTTTTCTTTTTCAAAAAAGAATCTGTCTAAATGTTCTACATGGAAAGTTTCCAGAGTAAGAAGATCCGTGAAAAGAATAATCTTGCATTTACAAATATTAGTTGACTGGCATTTCCCCAGGCACACTCTGATCAGGTCTGTATTTCAGAGGAGATGAAAGCTATAGTTTGGCTTACAAGGCCATGGCCGTCTGCGGTCGGTAGGGTTCCCTTCATATGATGATTCTGGTGATGTTTTAAGAAGGGTCAGGACTGACCCTTAACGTGTCAATAAGAATGAATAAGCTTTTATAGAAACCTGATTTTCTTTAATACATAAGAACTGTTTTTTAAAAGACTTCTTTGGAGACGTTTAGGAAAAGCAAATACTCTGGCAGGGGGTGTTCTGCCGACTGAGACCAAGGCTAGGAATACTGAGAGAAAAATTACCGTGCCGCAGCTTCCGAAACAGAAGGAATCCTGTAGACACATGGATTTAGGTTTTGTCTCAGCTTCCTAAAACTGGCAGAGGCTACCCCACGTGGCCCGTTTGGATGTTCTGCTCTCCCTCTGGAGAAGGAGGATAAAGACCGACAGTTGCAGGAGTGGCTGGAGCTGGCAGAGCAGAAGCTGCAGCAGATGCTGCTGGGAGTGGAGGCTGAGCGGGCTCAGCGGGTGGCTGCGCCCTCCAAAGTGCTGCTCTTGGTCCCCGGGGGGAGGGCCTGTTCCGGTGCTGTCCCACCGTGCTCCTCCCCATGCCCCGCCCCGTGCTGCTCAGTCCAGGAAAGAGCACAGATGCGGGGTCATGCTGCCCGTCTGAGATGGGAGCGCTCCCTGAGTGTCAGACAGTCCCCGCTCCAGTGTCATCCCTACGTTAATTTCCTCCGGTTTTGTCCTGTGTTCCCTGTGTCCCCAGGATGCTTCAGCTCCGAGTCACTGCTGCTCAGTGTTCAGTCTGCAACTAAAAGCCTAGCAGGATAAAGAACTAGAAACATCCCATTCTCGTTTATGAGATGGCCAAAATAGCTCTGTCATGAACACAGTTTGAAGTCTTTATTCATACATTGTTGACTAAGTCACAGCGGGGCACGGTGCAGACCCGGGGCTCACTCCCAGCCTGCAGTCCCCGGGAGCCCACGGGTGAAAGGCCGCGTCCCGCAAACGTGGCGCTGCTGAGGGCATGGTCCCCACAGCCAGCCCAGCCAGCCACCCCGATCTTCTGGTGGGAAAGGTGTTGCCCCGCACTGAAGGTGGGCATTGGCTGGGCTTGGAGAGGCGGGCTGGACCTGAGCTGGCAATCTGTTCAAGCATTGCCTGGAGCTCTGTGAGCAGCCGAGGCGCCGACAGGTGGTGTTGGATGCTGGCAAACCCTCCCCGAGCAGGGTCACTAACAGCCGCCAGGGGGCGCCATTCTGCCTGTGATCTTCCTCTCAAGGGTTAGTTTCTTCTCTCCCTGGCATCTTTGCTGTCTGTCCCTGGTCGGCCTTGCAGTCTGAACTTTTGCCTTCCGGAACCTGTGCCACTAAGGAGGCTAAACTCTTCGAACTTACCTCCCAGCTTAGGAAGGTAGAATGAGTGCCCTCGTGTGTCCCGTGCTTGCCACTGCCTGCTGCCCATGCTGGCTCGCCACAGGCAGTCTGAGGAGGGGGTGCAGCGGCCGCGGTGTGGGGCCTGGGGCGGTGGGGGGGCACCTCTCCTCTCACCAGCCAGTCACAACAGCACTGTCCATCACCCACGCGTCACACACGAAGCCACACTGGCTGATTGAGCAGGTGTGGGGGTGTGTCCCCCGCGAACCCGGGGCCAGTGATCTGCACAGAGCATGGCGGACTGAGATACCCGTTCATTCCCTGGTCTGGGAGGATCCCACCTGCCTGGGAGCAACTGAGCCCATGTGCTACAACTGCTGAGCCCCCATGCTGCAACCACTGAAGCCTGTGCACCAGAGTCTACGCTCCACTCCACAGCAAGAGAAGCCGCTGCAACGAGAAGCCTAGACATGAAAACCAAGAGTATCCTCCGCTTGCCACAACTAGAGAAAGCCTGCGTGCAGCAACAAAGACCTAGCACAGCCAAGATAAATAAACAGATCTTTAAAAACTATGGCAGAAGACATCACAATAAAGTAACTATCCTCTAATTAAAAAGTTAACACACACACACAAACCAGTGTAATGGAGAAAAACTATATAGAAAATAGCAAACAGCTTAACAGATGCAGAAAAATAATTTGAACTGACACTTAACCCCCTGTAATGAAAAGGTGAAAGTTTCTCAGTCGTGTCCCAACAGTTTGCGACCCCATGGACTATAGCCTGCCAGGCTCCTCTGTCCATGGAATTCTCTAGGTAAGAATACTGGAGTGGATTGCCATTTCCTTCTCGAGGGGATCTTCCTGACACAGGGATTGAACCTGGGTCTCCTGTGTTGCAGGCAGATTCTTTACTGTCTGAAAAATGTCTCATTTTATCAGGGTAGAAGGGCCCTTCTTCCATATGATGATGGCCACACCCTCTTGTAGTGACATCAGAGATTAGGATAACTGAGGAAGGGGCATGAGGGAATATTTTGGAGCAAGCTAATTTCCATGATCTAGATAGAGGGTTTGGATTTCCCAACTGTATGCACTAAAAAAAAAAAAAAAGCTCTTTGAATGGTCCCCTTAAGATAGTGCACTTCTTTCTTTGGAAATCTTAACATTGAAATAAACTGTAAAGAAATATTGAGCTCGAGTTACTGACATAATGCCAATGTATTAAGAGTTGCAGATACAAATTTCATCATAAAAAAGACACTTAGGAGAATGGACAGAGGGGCGTGGATAGAGAAAGAAGTATGTGATACACCTAAGTTACAGAACTTAGGTGATGAGCATATAGGCATTTAGTGAATGAATCTTAGAACTTCGTTGGATGTTTGAAACTGTTCATAACAAAACATTGATGGAGAGAGTCTGTGAGAGGAGAACCAGGGAAGAAAGGAAGGCATAGGATTGTGAGGGCAGGGGAAGGAGAGTCCACCAATGTGGGGTGACTCGGAGGAGGCCCAGACTGTGGAAGGGATGATTAGGGGACACATGTGAGCTTAGCTGTCCCCAAATATTTAACAGGTTGCATTTTATCTTGTTTAGATCCAGGCAGTTGAACTGGGCTCAACATAAGCTCTTTCCATTTTAACTTTGTTCTACTTTCTTTTTTTTTTTCCTCTTAATATCACTTTCTATCTTAAATTACTCCCAGATTAAAGTTACAAAACTATACAAAACCATTTGTTTCCTGTATCATCTGAAACATAGCTGCTGACATGACAGATCCCATGACTGGACACTTGAATGTATATTTCCCACCAGGGAGGACACTCTCCTCCCAAATGATGATACAATCCTGAACATCAGAACACTATCATCAACACATTAATCCTGGTCGAATCCTCAGACTCCAGTGATTTCAGACTTGCCCCATTGTGTCATTTCTAGCACAGAGACTTGGCTGAAAACCCTGTATTGCTGTTTCTTCTTTCTCCATGTGATTCTGGCATTTTGTGGAACCCTGACAGCTTCCTGTTCAGGACAGCTTGTTGGATTAAGGCCACAAGTTCATTACTCAATATGTGATTCTATATCCTGATTATGAAAAATTGTATGCATGGCAGAACCCTCATTTGTGAAAATGTGTGTGTGTGTGTGTGTGTGTGTGTGTGTGTGTGTGTGTTTGCATGCACATGTGAGAAAGAAAGAGAGAGCCTGAGAGTATTCACACATGTGGTCAAATAGAAGAAGTCAAGACACAAAATACTGGATGTCTTCTCTAATCAAGGGGATCTCTGTGGTTTCTGTATTCTTATAAAGAAAATTTTGCTTGCCCATACTTTCTGGCTTCCCAGGTTGTGCTAGTGATCAAGAAGCAGCTTGCCAACACAGGACATGCTAGAGACTGAAGTTTGATCCCTGGGTCAGGAAGACCCACTGGAGGGGGAAATGGCAACTCAGTCCAAAATTCTTCCTGGGAGAATCCCATGGACAGAGGAGCCTGATGGGCTACAGTCCATGGGGTCGCAAAGAGTTGGATGCATCTGAGCACATCCTTTCTGGAATAAACATATTTTAAGAGGAAAGAATACAGGGGCAAAAACTGAAGTGAAAGTTACTTGCTAGAACAAAAGGCCAAAGGCCAAGCATGAAAAGAATGAGAGTTTAGAGCTGGGAAGAAAGGTCCCGGTTCTGTTTCCTTTTGTAGGTAGTGGTCAAGGCAATGTGGGGTGGATCCTAGAAGGGGTGAGAGTGTGGAAGCCACTCATGCCTGTCCCTGCTTTGTCCCCATAGGTCAAACCCTTCTCAGCCATGTCTGTAAGGAAGGATGAAATTCACCAGCAGTCATCAGCCCCACTGGAAGGGAGCCTCCACCAGAAGTTATGTCTCCCAGGTAGATTCTAAGACTGAGCTCCAACCGTTGTCTTCCTGTCTATGCATTTCTTTTTGGCTATGCTGAGGCTTTGTTGCTGCACGGGCTCTCTCTGGTTGTGGAGAGTGGGGCCTGCTCTCAGTTGCGGTATGTGAGCGTCTGACTGGTGTGGCTTCTCTTGTTGCAGAGCAGAGGCTCTCGGGCACACGGGCTTCAGCATTCGCAGCAGGTGTGCTCAGTAGCTGTGGCTCCCGAGCTGCAGAGCAGAGGCTCAGGATTTGTGACACCTGGGCTCAGCTGCCCCGCAGCATGTGGGACCTTCCCATACCAGGGATGGAACCCATGTGTTCTGCATAGGCGGGCACATTTTTTCCCTCTGAGCCACCAGGGAAGCCCCTGACCTTCCTTTTTACTGTTTCATGTGCCAGCTGTGAATGTGACTTGGATGTGTGGATTGTAATCTATCTCCGTTGGCAGTACCGGTCTAGGATATGTCTAGGGTATGTGGTAGATGAGGAATCAAAAGATGAAAGCCGGGTAGAGAAGAGTACCCCGTGTGGATTCCACAGATGGCGAAAAGAGGCCTCCCCAGCCACACTGCCAGCCTCAGGGAATCCGGGGTTTACTCACCAGCTTTTCCCTTCCTTCCCAGGATTCTATATGGAGGAAGCCACTGGAGGATGTGCCCCATGCACCGATGGGACAGACTACACCAGTCATTGAGACACCCTCCCTTCTTGCTTCCCTTGCACGACTTGCAAATCGGGTATAGAACCTGTGTTCCCCTGTGCCTGCAGTTAGGATGCTGGGGGATGAGATGGGATTTAAATGGGACGAGGAGTCAGAAACCTGATTTCCAGCCCAGCTAGGTCTTCATCCTGTCTTGGTGAGTAAAATAAATGAAAACAGAAGTTATCTGCATAACACAGGCCAACTGGTAGGGAAGTCTTTCAGAACATCAGCTGGAAAGAGGGGAAGAACGTGTCCCTTGATGGAGGGGGCTGAACGGTAACAGTGCAGAAGGCCTGGGGGAGCGGGGCAGGGCTGGGTTTGAGCTGTGTGATGTGTCTGATCCTGGGCCAGGCTCCTGTGGGCGCCGTGCCCTCTGCTCTGGGGTCTCAGCCTCTCTCAGCCTTCATGACCTGAGGTCCCTCTGCCTCTCCAGCAGGGCATCACCCGTTGGGACATCACCCAAGGGTTCCTCTCCATTCACAGCGTCTCAGAGTACACCTCACCCCACCCCACTTCTTGCTCCTCATTTGTGATCTAAAACATTTTTCTTCCCAACCCTGATGCAATCCGTAATGATGCACAGTCCCTTTTGTATGCCTCTGTTGGTGACACGTGAACAGTGGCTGTTCTGTGGAGGGTCTATGTGTGTTGCCACAGAAAATGACCCCAAAATTACTTAACAAAAGGTTAATTCGTTTACTTTTGGCTGTTCTGGGTCTTTGTGGTGGAACAAGGGCTTTCTCTCGTTGTGGTGAGGGGGCTCCTCCTCGTTGCCCCTCATGGTGGTGCCCAGGCCCTAGAGCACAGGATCAGCAGTTGTGGCACACAGGCTTAGCTGCCCGGAAACATGTGGGATCTTCCCAGACCAGGGATGCAACCTGTGTCCCCTGCTTTGCCAGGTGGATTCTTAACCACTGGACCAGCCAGGAAGCCCTCCAAATTACTTCTTGAACTGAGTGCATGGAGATCTGGGTGGTGAAGAAGGGGTGAGAGACATATGAGGGAAACACACCCTCAAAAGCTTATCTTTGGTCTCTAGGAAAAGATGAAATAAATCGCTGCATCCCCACCAAGGACACTGAGTGTCAGTGCAAACCTGGCAGTTTCCATGGAGAAGATGCACCTGAATTCTGTCAAAAATGCAGCACAGTGTGAGAAACAGGAGCCTGGGGGGCTTCCAACCCACAGGAGTCCCCAGTTTCCTTGTACCCATTTCTCTCTCCTGCTTCCGAGAAGCCCCTCCCACCTCTCAGAGCTCCCTTGTGCCTGCGGGGTCTCCTGAGCCTGCAGCAGCACTCCCTACCACCACCGTTTGTCCTGCACGGCTTTCCCAGTGGCCCCTTCCCACTTCTCCTCGGGAGGGGCCTAGAAAGACCGAAGTGCTGACAGCAGACAGAAGTCATGATGAGGCCATGTGTGTGCTCCTTCAAGGTTCCTATAAAACTGGAGCCAGCTTGACAGGCCTCCCACCCAGCCCCTTGTTCCTCAGTAGCACCTGAATCTTTCCTATTTGGGGACTAGAGGGCCAATAGTAATTCACTGTCCTCTGATGCTCCAGTGTTGGCTGAGATTGGTAGGAAGAGTCAACAGGTGGATGAGAGGGCTTCGTATTTAAGTTCGACTGGAGGATGAGTCAAATTTGTGCCCACACCCTTCTGACCCTTGACCTGGATGAGGCCCCCACCTCACAGAGCTTCCTGTGCAGCCCAGAGAGGCCAGGCAGGCCTTGCAGAGGAATCCGAGTTCCTGAAGGACTGCTCTGAACACTGAGAAGGAGCTTGGGGCCTGCAGTACACAATCCTGGATCCTTCTCCTGCCCTGTGAGGGGACCCTCCCCTGCAGACAGCAAGAGCCTGTCCCCCCTCCACTGTCATGTCAGGGGACCCCGCAAGGGAGGCTGCCCCTCTTTCTCCTCATCCAGCCAGCTGTGCCTGATGGGTCCCCTACATCAATCCTGTGTCTGTACCCAGGTGCCCTGATGGGAAGGTCATGGTCACGGACTGTAACCCCTGGAGCGACATCAAGTGTGTGGACCAAGAATCGGGTGCCCTGGCCCATGGGGATGCCTCAGTTCCTGGAGAGCTAGCAACCATGAGCCAGGGACTACCCATCACTCCCTCTCCCTCCTCAGGCACTTCAGGGCTGGTGATTGGATTTGTAACTGGACTTGGAAATGCCATTTTCCTACTCGGATGTGTTGTGTGGTGCTTCTTTAAAGGTGAGGTTCTAGAAGGGAAGGAGGAGGTGCTGGCTCCCTCCTCCATCTCCCCAATCCTCTTGTTCCTCCTGGCTTGTCTCTGATCTTGTTCCCCAGGAAACCCCTCCCACCTCACCTGGTCCTACAAAACCATGATCCCATCAGGCCCCCAAATCAACTGACGGTCCCCTCTTCCCCCTGCCTGAGTCTGGTTGGAGGAGGCAGGAGAAGAGAGTGGTTCAGTAGCACTGCACAGAGATTTTTCCATGGGTTTCATTTTACTTCATTTTCACCCTTCTCTTCTCCTCCCTGAGGGTTCTCCAGATTCAGAATGCCCCACTTGCAGTCACAGGCCCGGGGCTCTTTGTTCAGTGTCTGAGCCCCCAACCTGCACCCTGTCCCTAGGAAGGGAGGTGGGGCAAGAGGGCCGTCCCCACCACTCAGTGCTTGTCTCTTCTCTTCTAGGATTCTTTGATGAGTGCTGGCACAAGGTGATTGGTTTCTCTAGCATCTGGCAGCATCAGACCCTCAGTAACTGCTTCCACCCCACAACAAAGCCCAGGGTGGACATGGTCCCTGGTTTGTCCTATGCTGTTTTCTCTAACTCTCTCAACTCGCCTGAGGGCTCTAGCCTGAAGGTCGGAGGGAGACTGGCCTGCTTAGAGCTGGCCTAAGGCTGGTTGGCAGCGCTGGCCCTGTCTTTACTGTTTGAGACACCCTCACTCTGTATCCCTGGGGCGGGGTGGGGAGTGTCAGGCAGAGGAGCTCAGTTCCCCTTAGCATCACACCAGAGTCTGGGTGCCATCAGCAGAGCCCAGATGTGCTGAGTCTGTGCCCACCTCGGGGACACAGCACAGGAGTAGGTGGGAAGGCAGAACCCACTGTGTCCCCCCAGAAGCTGTAGGGCTTTGTGTGTTTGTGACTCGTGAGTCAGTGCCTTGCTTTTTTGAGGCCCTTTTCTGGTGCTTATGTCCCCTAAGTGGATCTGGGGCTCTGGACCATGCACACAAGAACAGGCTGACCAATGGAGATTCACTTTCCCTTCTGGTCCCTTGGCAGGAAGAGAAACTGACAGAGGATAACACCCAGTCCCGAGATGCAGCGAGCAGGCTGTCTGTTGGTGAGTGTGGCGCTCTGGCCCTTCTGCTTGCTTGGGACTGTGGTAGAGACAGGGAGCGGCAATGGGTCAGGTCTCCTCTCCTCTGGGGAGGTGGTGATGGAGGGAGACCAGGGCATGGAGGGGAAGGGAGCCCCACCCCCTGTTCTGGTCCACTGGCAGCTCTGATGCTGTTTATCATATGTCTCGTCACCACATCCCTCGTCTAGAACAGGGAAACCGAAGGGTGATCACTCCTCCCATGACTGACCCAGTGACGGAGTCAGAGCTACCTAATATTTTTCTGTGTGACTGTTACATACTTTTAAGCCATTCCTCATCATAGTAGGAATTTCACATTTATTTCAAAAGTATTATTAAGTTGATTTTACTTGAAGTAAAATTTTTGTCAACATATAGAAGTATTTTCACTATGTGTGTGTGTGTGTGTGTGTGTGTGTGTGTGTGTGAATATATATGAGGAGGGCATGGCAACCCACTCCAGTATTCTTGCCTGGAGAATCCCCATGGACTGAAGAGCCTAGTAGGCTACAGTTCAGGGGGTTGCAAAGAGTCAGACATGACTGAGTGAATAAACATATACATATTATACATGTATACACACACACACACACACACACACACATACAAAGACGTTCACAGTTTGGGGTCATATCATTTCAATAGTTTTGAGATTTTTGAGTATTACCTTAATTTATAAATTAATCTAGGAGGAATTGAGATCTTTTAGCTATTCTATATTTTTCTTATCTAAAAAGTTAGCATTTTAAGTTAAGAGTTTTATAATACCTCAACTCCATGTGTGTTTTTCTTTGGTAAATTGCTCATTTCTTGTTGAGGCTGTATCTTTGTATTACAGTGTTCTATAACCTTATGAGCTTATCCAACTCATAATTCATTATAGAATTTATTGTCATAATTTTTAACATTCCTCCTTCCACACATTCACATTTAAGTATTATTATTGAAGCGTTAGAGTTTTATAAGAATACAATCATATATAAAATAATGACTCTTTTGTCTGCTCCCTTCAAATATCCTGCATGGGTTTTGTTTTGCTTATGGCTGTATCTGCCAGAATTTCAGAACCATGTTTACTAGACTCAGTTCTGTAATCTAGGACTCCCAGTTAAGACCAAGGCTGCTCTCCATTGTGTTTTACAGGAACCAGCAGCATCTGAAGGACCTCAAAGGAGAAGATGGCTGCTGGTTCCAACAGACACCACTCAAAGTGAGTGTATTTTTCCTGGGCAGTGGATCAGGAGTGGAGGGAGGAGGGACAGTGTCCTAATTTCTGTCTCCATAGCTGTTAGGGCAACTCAGAGAGGGGATGGCTTGTCCCTGAACCATCAGGACTCTAATTGCCTCCCTGCCCCCTCCTCTTTTTCCCACCGTGCACCCCTCTGTTCTCTAACAGTGCCCCCCAACACCTCCCTGTCCTTCCCGCCTCCACCATCCTCTCTCCTCCCTGGTTGCTCAGGGCCAGGTTGACCCACTCTGAGACATCCGAGAGGTTGTACTGTCCAGCAGGGCACCCACTGGCCCAGGGAGGCTGTGGAGCCCCTGGCCATGCATTCTAAGTCTCTTGAATCATGTCCAACTCTTTGCAACCCCATGGACTGTAGCCTGCCAGGCTCCTTAGTCCATGGGATTCTCCAGGCAAGAAGACTGGAGTGGGTTACCATGCCCTCCTCCAGGGATCATTCCAACCCAGGGATCAAACCCACATCTTACATCTCCTGCATTAGCAAGCAGGTTCTTTACCACTGGCGCCACCTGGGGAGCCCTGTGGAGCACCTGAACTGTGGCTAAATCTGAAGAGCTGTAGTATATAACTCGATACTGTAGTTCAAGGAGTTGGTAGAAAAAAGGACTGTAATTTGTCTTGTTAACCGTTTTATTTTTTGTATATTGATTACATGTTGAGTGGCTTCCCTGGTGGCTCAGATGGTAAAGAATTTGCCTGTAATGCAAGAGAACAGGGTTCATTCCTGGGTCAGGAAGATCCCCTGGAGAAGGGAATGGCAACCCACTCCAGTATTCTTGCCTGAAGAATCTCATGGACAGAGGAGCCCTACGGGCTACAGTCCATGAAGTCACAAAGTGTCAGACACACAACTGAGCAACTAACACTACATATTGCAGTGAAAAAATTTTAACTTACTTTTAATTGGAGGAGATTGCGTCCCAATGCTGTGCTTGCTTCTGCTGCACAGCAGCATGAGCCAGCCATCAGTTCAGTTCAGTTCAGTCGTCCAGTCGTGTCTGACTCTTTGCGACCCGATGAATTGCAGCACGCCAGGCCTCCCTGTGCATCACCATCTCCCGGAGTTCACTCAGACTCACGTCCATCGAGTCCGTGATGCCATCCAGCCATCTCATCCTGGGTCGTCCCCTTTTCCTCCTTCTCCCAATCCCTCCCAGCATCAGAGTCTTTTCCAATGAGTCAACTCTTCGCATGAGGTGGCCAAAGTACTGGAGCTTCAGCTTTAGCATCAGTCCTTCCAAAGAAATCCCAGGGTTGAGCTCCTTCAGAATGGACTGGTTGGATCTCCTTACAGTCCAAGGGACTCTCAAGAGTCTTCTCCAACACCACAGTTCAAATGCATCAGTTCTTCGGCGCTCAGGCTTCTTCACAGTCCAACTCTCACATCCATACATGACCACAGGAAAAACCGTAGCCTTGACTAGAC
>SJYQ01004960.1:22419-55739 GCA_006410935.1 Redunca redunca
AGCATTCCTTGGCATTGCCTTTCTTTGGAATTGGAATGAAAACTGACCTTTTCTAGTCCTGGGGCCACTGCTGAGTTTTCCAAATTTGCTGGCATATTGAGTGCAGCACTTTCACAGCATCATCTTTCAGGATTTGAAATAGCTCCACTGGAATTCCATCACCTCCACTAGCTTTGTTTGTAGTGATGCTTTTTAAGGCCCATTTGACTTCACATTCCAGGATGTTTGGTTCTAGGTGAGGGAACACACCATCGTGATTATCTGAGACGTGAAGCTCTTTTTTGTACAGTTCTTTGTATTCTTGCCACCTCTTCTTAATATCTTCTGCTTCCGTTAGCTCCATACCATCTCTGTCCTTTATCGAGCCCATCTTTGCATGAAATGTTCCCTAGGTATCTGTAATTTTTTTGAAGAGACCTCTATTATTTCCCGTTCTGTTGTTTTCATCTATTTCTTTGCATGGATCGCTGAGGAAGGCTTTCTTATCTCTCTTTGCTATTCTTTGGAACTCTGCATTCAGATGCTTATATTTTTCCTTGCAGATGGTGATTGCAGGCATAAAATTAAAAGATGCTTACTCCTTGGAAGGAAAGTTATGACCAACCTAGACAGCATATTAAAAAGCAGAGACATTACTTTGTCAACAAAGGTCTGTCTAGTCAAAGCTATGATTTTTCTAGTAGTCATGTATGGATGTAAGAGTCAGACTATAAAAAAAGCTGAGCACAGAATTGACGCTTTTGTACTGTGGTGTTGGAGAAGACTCTTGAAAGTCCCTTGTACTGCAAGAGATCCAACCAGTCCATCCTAAAGGAAATCAGTCCTGGGTGTTCATTGAAAGGACTGATGTTGAAGCTGAAACTCCCATATTTTGGCCACGTGATGTGAAGAGCTGACTGGTTTGAAAAGACCCTGATTTTGGGAAAGATTGAAGGCAGGAGTAGAAGGGGATGACAGAGGATGAGAAGGGGATGACAGAGGATGAGATGGTTAGATGGCATCACTGACTCAATGCACGTGAGTTTGGGTAAACCCCGGGAGTTAGTGATGGATAGGGAGGCCTGGTGTGCTGGGGTTCATGGGCTTGTAAAGAGTCAGACACGACTGAGCCACTGAACTGAATAGATACACAGATGTAGAGGAAGGATTTGTGAACTCAGCTGGAGAAGAAGAGGAGGGGACGAATTGAGAGAGTAGCATTTAAACATAGCCACTACCATATGCAAAATAGCTAGCTAGTGGGAAGTTGCTATATAACATAGGGAGCCCAGCAGGGAGCTCTGTGACGACCTAGAGGGTGGGATATTAGGAAGTGGGAGGCAGGCTCACCAAAGAGTAGATAATATACTTATGGCTTATTTGTGTTGTTGTATGAGGAAAACCAACCAAGCATTGGAAAGCAGTTATTCTTCAATTAAAAATAAATAAATACAAACTGAAAACTGTCATTCAACACATATGTAATGTCATTAAACCTATATGGGATCATCTTCTATTCCTAGTGATTTTTCCAATATAAGTGCTTATAAATGTCATTAAAGGTTTTGAAAATATAATTTTAATACCGACACAGTATTGCTTAATATATCATACATAAGTAAAGAAATTTCAGTCTCAACATAGAAACATAATACCAAAAAAGGTTTCCATTCTAAACTAAATCTTCCATTTTAATTCAGCTTAATGAGAATTCCTCTGAAGATCTAAAATTCTTATGAAAAGTAAATTACATGGAGTTCTTCTTGCTTTCATCTGTTATGCCTTATTGTCATTTAATTCTAAGGCCTCTTGGACTTTTGACATTTTGCATTTGACTGTAATTTTTGACTGAGATAAAATCTTAAATTTAGATATTAAGCAGTCTTATAAGTGTGAATCACTCAATCATGTCCAGTTATTTGTGACCCATGGACTGTAGCCCACCAGGTCCTCTGTCCAGATAATTTTCCAGGCAAGAACATTGGAGTGGGTAGCCATTTGTTTCTCGAGGGGATCTTCCTGACCTAGGGGTCAAACCTAGGTCTCCTGGATTGCAGGCAGATTCTTTACCATATGAACCACCAGAGAACCCTGACTCTGGTGTACATGGATGTAAAAATCCTCAAAAGAAGATTAGCAAACCAAATCGATGAATACATTAAAAGAATCATACACTATGATCAAATGTAAGTTATCCTGTGCCTGCAAGCATGCTTTATTATCTGCACGTCAATCACTGTGATACACAATATAAGCAAAATTAAGAATAAAATCACATGATCTTCTCAATAATTGCAGAAAAAGCTTTCGACAAAGGGTAACATCAATTTTGATACAATCTCTCAGTACAGTAGTTATACATGGAACATACTGAAGGCTATATAAGACAAGCCCACAGCTAACATCCAACTCAGTGGTAAAGAGGTGAAAAGTGAAAGTGAAGTTCATCGGTTGTGCCCGACTCTTGGCGACCCCATGGACTGTAGCATATCAGGCTCCTCCGTCTATGGGATTTTCTAGGCAAGGGTACTGGAGTGGGTTGCCATTTCCTTCTCCAGGGGATCTTCCCAGCACAGGGATCGAACCTGGGTCTCCCACATTTTACGCAGATGCTTTACCATCTGAGCCACCAGAGGTATTCCTAAAAGATCACGAAGGAACAAGGATGTCCACTCTCACCTATCTTGCTCATCATAGTAGTGGAAGTGTCCTACCCAGAGTAACTAGGCAAGAAAAGGAAATTAAAGGCATCCCCATCGGAACAGATGAAGTTACACTGTCACTATTCGATTACAACAGGATTTATATGTAACCTTAAAAACTCCACTAAGTGACAACTATTAAAACTAATAAACTCAGCAATATAGCAAGATATGACCCATCATGGAGAGAACATAACAGTCCCATGTACAAATGCATCCCCCCGCCAAAAAAAAAAAAAAAAACCTGAAAAAATTTAACTGAGGGCCAGAAACACCTATACAGTCACGGGCTCCAAGACCTAGAGTCTGGGTTCAAATGCCAGCTCACCCACTGACCTGCAGAGTGACCCAGGGAAAATCACACAATGATCCGAGGCTCAACATATTCAACTGTAAAATGGACACAAAACCAGTGTCTCCTCCCAAGGCTGTGAAACTCCAAGGAAATGCTTATTTAGGCCAAGGGGTTGGAGTGTCTCCAGGAGCCTCTCCTTATATGAAACTCCTCTAGAACTGGGCTCTCCTGATCCTGTGGGCGAGGCTCAAAGGTAGAGCCTGGGAGCTAAATGGACTGGACAAGGATGAGGACAAAAAAATACTAGTTCTGTGTCAATGAGGGAAGCCGCCTCCTTTCCAGATCTGAGTGGGGTCTGCACCGAGGGCCTGGGGGATGCACACTCAGAAGTGATAACTCCGAACCCCCCACAGCAGGGATGGAGCCTTCCTGGCAAGAACCTTCCCTCTGGTCCAGTCTCCAGTGTGATGTAGTGTTGCTCCCTGAGTTCTCCATGTCTCCACCAGGCAAAGAGCTCTTGGGAACTGGAGGTCTATTAAACCACAGGTGCCTGAGTGTCAGAATGACACAAGGACGAACGACAATGAAAATTAGCTATATTTTTTTAAAAAATGACAGAAGTACAGACGAAGCAGGGGGATGAGAAGCAGAAGGATTGATGACCTCTCAAGCCTTTAGCAGAAATATCTCCACATCAGCTCAGCAGAGCCTACAGGAGGAAAATATAATGGAAAAGCAGGCCATGGGTATATCTCTACACTGCTGGACCCAGAGATCCAAGTCCCAATCCATCAACATCGTTTTGCATATGCAGACACCAAGAGGAAGAAACACAGACCTTGCATTAGGAGGTCTCAGCCAGACTTAATATTGGGGTTGCTGAGCATGGTCACATGGTCACTATGGACTCAGACCCTCCTCCATGCTCACAGAAACATACACGGTTCACTACAGAGAACCCTCTGAGGGTACTTGTGTATACTAGAAACTGGCAATGGTGAAATGCAAAGAGAAGACACAGAAATGGAAACATGCTTCTGGGGTGCTCTACAAATGAAAAAATATCTGAAGTTCTTGATACTTGGCATTTTTTAAAAAGCTTCTTAATATGTAAACCCAGAAAGGACATTTCCAGGAGAAAGGACAAAAGAATCGTCCCACTGGGACAATTTGGTGTCCATATGGGAAAGTAAGTTGGATCCCTACCTCACAAAATACCACCGAACCAATTAGACACATACTAAGAACCAAATAGATTTAAGGGACTAGATCTGAAAGATAGAGTGCCTGATGAACTATGGACTGAGGTTCAGAACATTGTACAGGAGACAGGGATCAAGACCATGCCCATGGAAAACAAATGCAATAAAACAAAATGGCTGTCTGGGGAGGACTTACAAATAGCTGTGAAAAGAGAAGCGAAAAGCAAAGAAGAAAAGGAAAGATATAAGCATCTGAATGCAGAGTTCCAAAGAATAGCAAAAGAGATAAGAAAGCCTTCTGTAGTGATCAATGCAAATAAATAGAGGAAAAGAACAGAAAGGGAAAGACTAGAGATCTCTTCAAGAAAATTAGAGATACTAAGGGAACATTTCATTCCAGTCCCAAAGAAAGGCAATGCCAAGGAATGCTCAAACTACTGCACAGTTGCACTCATCTCACATGCTAGTAAAGTAATGCTCAAAATTTTCCAAGCCAGGCCTCAGCACTACATGAACTGTGAACTTCCAGATGTTCAAGCTGGTTTCAGAAAAGGCAGAGGAACCAGAGATCAAATTGCCAACATCTGCTGGATCATGGAAAAAGCAAGAGAGTTCCAGAAAAACATCTATTTCTGCTTTATTGACTATGCCAAAGCCTTTGACTGTGTGGATCACAAGAAACTGTGGAAAATTCTAAAAGAGATGAGACCAGCAGACCACCTGACCTGCCTCTTGAGAAAACTATGTGCAGGTCAGGAAGCAACAGTTAGAACTGGACAGGGAACAACAGACTGGTTCCAAATAGGAAAAGGAGTACGTCAAGGCTGTATATTGTCACCCTGCTTATTTAATTTATATGCAGAGTATATCATGAGAAACACTGGGCTGGAAGAAGCACAAGCTGGAATCAAGATTGCAAGGAGAAATATCAATAATCTCAGATATGCAGATGACACCACCTTTATGGCAAAAAGTGAAGACGAGCTAAAAAGCCTCTTGATGAAAGTGAAAGAGGAGAGTGAAAAGGTTGGCATAAAGTGCAACATTCAGAAAATGAAGATCATGGCATATGGTCCCATCACTTCATGGCCAATAGATGGGGAAACAGTGTCAGACTTTATTTTTGGGGTTCCAAAATCACTGCAGGTGGTGACTGCAGCCATGAAATTAAAAGACGCTTACTCCTTGGAAGAAAAGTTATGAGCAACCTATATAGCACATTGAAGGCAGAGACATTACTTTGCCAACAAGGGTCCGTCTAGTCAAGGCTATGGTCATGTATGGATGAAAGAGTTGGACTGTGAAGAAAGCTGACCTCTGAAGAATTGATGCTTTTGAACTGTGGTGTTGGAAAAGACCCTTGAGAGTCCCTTGGACTGCAAGGAGATCCAACCAGTCCATTCTAAAGGATCAGCCCTGGGTGTTCTTTCGAGGGAATGATGCTAAAGCTGAAGCTCCAGTACTTTGGCCACCTCATGCAAAAAGTTGACTCATTGGAAAAGACTCTGATGCTGGTAGGGATTGGGGGCAGGAGGAGAAGGGGACGACCAAGGATGAGATGGCTGGATGGCATCACCGACTCGATGGATGTGAGTTTGAGTGAACTCCGGGTGTTGGTGATGGACAGCGAGGCCTGGCGCGCTGCAATTCATGGGGAGGCAAAGAGTTGGACACGACTGATCGACTAATCTGAACTGAACTGTACTGAAGAACCAACAATTGAAAGAAAAACTTTACAAAATTTTGAACAATTTTTTATGAATGAATGTCTTTTGTTTAAGTTGAGGTATTGTTGATTTACAATAATTTGTTTGTTTAAGGTGTACAGCAAAGTGATTCAGGGATTCAGCCTCTGGGGTGCTTCCTTGGACAAAATTCATTCCCTTTGGGAGGCCCCTGGGCCATGCCCTCAACTCAGAACAGCTAAGAATCCTGAATACGCATGTGGTGGTGCTTGTGGGGGTTTTTAGACTGAATAAATTATTCTAACATGATACAAGAAACAAGCCCAGAGGTCAAGAGAGGATCTCCTAGCCTATCTTCAAACAGGAGGCCCTGCTCCCTTGAATGTGGGTGCATGAAACAGCGCTTGGGAAGGGAAGAGGTGTGTCATGAATATTTTGCCTGCAGAGGAAAAAGTGGTGTGTAGAGAGGATGCGCAGGCCCGTCCCAGGACACTGAGCACAGGGACACAGTGACTGGACTCTCAGCCCTGCTCTCGGGGCATGGCACTGTCTCCCGGCTGACACAGGGGAAGCAGCTCACACATGTCCTGGAGAGTATGGTCACCGAATCTGGACCTGACCAATCAGTGTGTTCTATCTCCCCTGGCCACCGTGATTGGCTCAGGACTGGTGTGGTGACCAATCGGGGCCCAGGGCCGGGCCTCACGCTGGAATCAAGGAAAGAGGAGCTGGCCTTCTGCCAGAAGGGGTGGGGCTGGGTGAGGTCAGGCTCCAGCAGTGGGAGGGGCGTGAGGTCAGCCTGGGGCAGTTGGTGACCTTCCTGAGCCCATCAGGGCAGAGCTGCTGGGCTGTGAATGAGGGCGCTGCTGAGCCCGGGGGTTGAGAGCGCCGGTTCCTGCTGTGGTCCCGGAGCTCCACCTGAAACCAGAGGGAAGCCGTCTGCCTGTGAGTCCTCTCATGCTTGTCTGTCAGCTTGTTTTAACCACGCTGGGTTTTCTGTCCAGCTGGCTAAGTGGAGACCCTGGAAATGCAACTGTGTGGGTTTTGGCTGGCTTCAGGGAAGAAATGCCAGATGACACTTGGAGACTCCAGTTTAATCTGGATTCTGGTCATAGCTCTTGAAAATGAAGTGAAAGTCCCTCATTCGTGTATGATTCCTGTGACCCCATTCACTATAGAGTTCATGGAACTCTCCAGGCCAAAATACTGGAGTGGGTAGCCTTTCCCTTCTCCAGGGGATCTTCCCAGTCCAGGGATTGAACCCAGGTCTCCTGCATTGCAGGCAGATTCTTTACCAGCTGAGCCACAAGAGAAGCCCATGAATACTGGAGTGGGTAGCCTGTCCCTCCTGCAGTGGTTCAGGATTCCCAGCCCAGGAATCAGACCTGGGACTCCTGCATGCAAGAGGATTCTTTACCAGCTGAGCTCTCAGGGAAGCCCAGTATCTCTTAAGGCCAGCTATTCACTGATATCTCTTAAGGCCAGCTATTAATTGTAGGATTACCCTAAGTAGTCTTCACAGGGTTAAGGTAGCAACCTGCTAAGGTAGCAATCGATGTCTTTTTTCCAGAGGACAAAACTGGGGCTCAAAGAAGGGAGTAACAGGTAACACAGCTATAGCAAGGAAGTGTGTAGCTAGACAAAACCCCCAGATCCTGCTGTTAGAACTCAGGGAATCCATATGGTGTGGCTTGTCCATGTGACAGGGGGTAAGGCACCAAGCCCACACTGGATACTGTGGGAACCTGACTTGGTAACTGCCTTCTGGCAGCTCTGAGACTCACAAAAGCAATTGGCACTGAAGAGAGGAAGGACACCCTTCATCCACCCCACCACACACTCCGGGTACTCCCATACCCTGCCCCCTTTCTCTTGCTTTGTGAGGGAATAAGAGTCACACTCATGTGAGCACACTGGGTGTCCACTGTTCACGAGCTACCAACTGGAGCTGCTACAGGAGAGGCCACGAGCCTTTTCCCCTGAGGACCTCTCTTTCCTCTGCACCATGGGAGCCTTCCTCCACACCTGCACACAGGAGGTCTTTTCTGAGACATGTAGGGACCCTCCCTCAGCTTGCAACAGGTTGCATCCATCGCTGTCCTTTCAATGCCTCCCTTGAAACTCAGCTCATGAGCTCCTTTGTCTGCATCGCGGCCCACCTGGCTGCCACGGGAGGGACAGAGCTGACAATGAATCCAAAGCTCCGATCTCACAGCCGGGAATCTGTGTAGAGAGGACCTGGTTATTCACGCTGTAGGGGCTGTAGTAGGTTCCAGGGATGCGTAACCAGGGCTTGGGCCAAAGTGACTCCACAGCTGTTTTAATGCTTGGGGAGGGTTCTGGCTATAGTGGGGGTGTGGTGATTCTCCTGAGGTTCTGAAGGCCCACTGTGTGCAGGTCCATGGTGCAGAGAGAAGAGAAGGCGGAGTACTTCCCTGCAGGTGGTCACAGCTCATGGACGAGCCAGACAGGCAGGCAGGGCAGGATAGCACCTGAGTTGCCTTCATGAGTGAATGGTGTGGGGGCAGAGGGGGAGAATCAGGTCTGCTCCCTTATGTGGTGCCCAGGGCAGGTCATCACCAGAGTAAACATTTACTATGGTGATGACCAACACTGCTGTCTGCAGAGGGTTTACATTGGTGTGTGTCTACATCTGAGCAGTCAGGCCATCTCTAAACTACACTGGTCATGGGAATTGCCTCTCCTTATAACTTGATATGTTTCGTCTCTTCCTTCCTGAACATTCATTGCCAAGAGAGTTTTGGGGCCACACAGATGGATGTTCGGTTTTTCTCTAGATTTGTCTCATGAGGAATGATTTTCTCGCTGTTGGGGTGGTTTGTTTTTCCAGCTCTCGTTCTTGGCTTATATTGTGATTTTGTTTCAGCCAGAGGAAGAGCTTAGGATCTGCCTTCTGGCTGAGATGTGACACTTACAACAGCAATGCCTACCTGGATATCCTGACCACATTTGCCAAAAGGGTTTTGTTTTGCACAAGACATCTTGAAAGTACGTACACTGTCCTTCCAGACACCCAAAGGCTATTTGAAATGAAATAAAAAGCAATAATTCTCAAGTTGACTCTTACAACATGTGGGGAGTCAGAAAAATCACCTGGAGAAGGGAAACACTACTCACTCCAGTATTCTGGCCTAGACAATTCCTTGGAGTGTATAGTCCATGGGGTTACAAAGAATCACACAAAATCAGATGACTGAACAACAACAGCAATGAAGTCTCACCATCTGTCAGACTGAAATGCCAACAGCATTTGCACGAATGTGTGCATGTTCCATTGCTCATTCGGTTCCAACTCTTTGCAGCCCTGTAGCCTGTAGCACCCAAAATCCTGTATCCATGGAATTTTTCAGGCAAGAATACTGAAATGGATTGCCATTTCCTCCTCCAGGGGATCTTACCTACCCAGGGATTGAACCGAGGTCTCCTGCATTTCAAAATCTACATTGGCTGGCGGGGTCCTTTCTGCTGAACCATCTGGGAAACAAGTCATTACATCACTGGGTTATTCTAAAGTACTTCACGTAGAGTCTGGCACTTGGGAAATTCTCACTGGTGCTGTGAATATTCAGGCATATGTCATTATTGCTCATATGATAATGGAATGGCCATGCTCATCAATGAGAAAGAAGAGCCTTTCCAAGTCCAGTTACATCCTTCGCCACACGTATCTTCTTTAAAATTTCTGACTTTGAAATAAGCATCAAGCATAAAGACATTGGTTATGGCCACCAGGAAAGATGGAGTTGTACTAATAAGACTAATAAGTGACGAGGCTTCTTCCAGTTCCAACACGCATGCGTTGTTTCCCTGGCACCACCCAGCACTTCTGTGACAGCAGCTGGGGTCCTGCAACTCAACTCAGTGTGGACACTGCTTATCTAGGGGTAGTTTCAGACCCCACAGGTTAAAGGCCCAGCCCTACAAGACCCTCCCCCAACTCCAGCCATCATTTGCAAGCCCAGATTGTCACCTGTGCTCTGACCCACTGGCTCCCCGTTCAGAGGTTCTAATGACTTTGGCTTCTATTTATTTGTCAAGTGGTCACGGAACTCAGAGAAACATGTTGCCTAGTAGATCACAGCCTTATTGTAAATGGTAATAAACTCAGGAACATCAGATGGAGGGGGATACATAGGACAGAGTGTGTGGGGGGAGGCACAGAACTTCATGCTTTCCGAGCCTCACTTTCCCCAAATCTGCAGGTGTTCATCAACCCAGAATCTGTCCAGGCCCTGTTTGGGGGTTTTTATGGAGGAGTCATCACACAAGCACAATTGATTAAATCACTGGCTGTTGGTGATTGTTTCACCCAGAAGCCCTTCTGGCTTTCCCAAACATGGTCAAGGGAGGAGGCGGGGCAGGGCAGTGACCGGAAATTCCAATCCTCTAACCATGTGCTTAGTTACCCTGGCAAGCAGCACACCCTTTGGAAAGGAGGTACTCTCCAAAAAGTCACCTCATTCACCTAACAAGAGACACCTTGACTGCTCTCCCCACTTAGGTAATTCCTAGAGTTTTAGGAGCTCTGTGCCAGGACTGGGGACAAAGACCAAAAATGTATTTCTTATTATTAATACAAATCACAAGGTCACAATGACCCCAAATTTCAGTGATAATTTGGTTCTATAGCCTTAAAAGTTTTTCAGCAGTTCATTGGACATTTTTTTTTTTTTTTTAATTTTGGTGCCACACCTCGAGGCATGCGGTGATCTTAGTTCCCCAACCAGGGACTGAACCCACACTCCCTGCATTGGAAGGCAGAGTGTTAACCGGTGGACCACCAGGGAAGTCTCTGATTGGGCCCTTTTTAGGTGAAACTGTTATTGGCATAAACTAAATGGTTCAAAATTTCAAAAAGCTGGAGCTGAGCAAGAGCCATCTTCCTGTGGTGTCTTCAGATCATTACTGACTTTTCCATGGCCCCTGCAACCACGAGCTTTCTCCAGAGATGAGTCAGGCCCCAGGAAGCCTGTTGCCTGCCCCTGCTTGAGACCAGAGTCTATTCAGGGGCCACTGGGCACAGGCAGCGTGCGGGGTGTGTGCAGGTCCACACCAGCCTGATTAGTGGAGAGATGTCAGGGATGTCATTCCCAGGTGTGCTCTGATTACAAGAAGTGAGAAGGTTTGCGGAGCAAGATAGCCTCGGAGAGAGCCCAGCCACACTACCTTGCCCAATGTGAAACAAAATTGGGGCTTATGCATGCTTCCCCAGGGAGAAAGAAATCCATGGACTCCCTTGGATATTCAAACAATGACCCCCAAAAGATGAAGAGTCTTAAAGTGGGATTTCTCAGCCTTGGTGTTGTTGGCATTTAATATCTTGCAGCATTCATAAATGCAACTGAAAATGTCCCCAGATGTCACCAATGTCCCCCAGGCCCAAATATGAGGGCCAACTGGACAGGCTGGACCAGGATCAGGGATGAAGGAAATGAAAGTTGCTCAGTCATGTCTGACTCTTGGTGATCCCATGGGCTATACAGTCGATGGAATTCTCCAGGCCAGAATACTGGGGTGGGTAGCCTTTCCCTTCACCAGGGGATCTTCCCAATGCAGGGGTCGAACCCAGGTCTCCTGCATTGCAGGCAGATTCTTTACCCGCTGAGCCCCAAGGGAGGCCCCAGGGAAGCCCAGGAGCAGGGGTGGGGGGTGCAAAAGGACAGTGAAGCAGGAGGAGTGGGGGCAGATGAGCAAGTCTGCCCTCCTGAAATGACTGCTGGCCCGCTCATCTGCAGTTATGACTGGGCAGGGTGTGGAGGTCACAGGGGCTCAGAGGTGTGTGACCCCCTTTCCTCCCCCTGGGACAGCATGTGTGTGAGGCTGGGCAGCTCCGAGGCAACATGGGCTTTGAGCCCCACACAGATGGGGCCCCTGTGTGCAGCATGAGCCTTTCTCCTAAGTCAGGAGGTTTATTGTTGAGAAGACATCCCGTGATGACCGGGGGAGGACTGGCCTGGCTGAGACAGAGGTCGATTGGTGGATCTTAGGGACACAGAACATTGAGTGTTTCCAGGTGGGGCTTCTGATACTGACCACAAACTTGCATGGCGGGGAGGCTTAAAACAATACTAATCGATTTTCTCCCAGTTCTGGGGGCCAGAAGTCTAAAGTCAAGAGTCAGCAGGACGAGGCCCCCCGACCTGGTCTTTGGAGGAGCGTCACTCCCAGCTCTTCCAGTTTCTGGGGCTCCAGGTGCTCCTGGGTTGTGGCCACATCCCCCTAACCTCCGCTTCCTCCTCACATGGCCTCCTCGTCTCTCTGTGTCTCTCCTCTTCTTATAAAGACACCCATCATTCTGCATAAGGCCCAACTAATTCATTGTAACCTTATCTAACTTGATTTCATCTGCAATGACCCCATTTACGAATAAAGGCTCCCTGGCAAATATGGGGAGTTGGGATGTGGGTGTCTCTTTTGGAGGGCACCATTCACCCCACCACAAAGCTGACCCTTTACACACGAGCAGTTATCCCAGGAGTGGGGGGAGCTCACGCGGGACCCCTCGAGTACAGTCATGGATAGGGGAGGCATGGCGTGTGGTTGGAGAGTTGAGCAGGGCAGGTTGTCTGACGGAGATCAAGCCTTGGCCTGGCTGCCTCGGTGCAGGGTCCCGGGGTGTGCACAGAATCCCCTGAGGTCGTCAAGATGTGGATTCTGAATTTGAGCAGATCTAGAAGTGCCCCACAGTGCTCTTCTCACCTGCTCCCAGGGTGTATAAACTGCTGACACTGGTCCATGCTTAGAGGTGCGAGGACCGTGCAGGCCTGTTTCCCAGGAGCTGTCAGAAACTTCCCCAAGGAAGACCCCCCCTCCAGTGTCTATGCAAGTCCCCAGTCCCCTGACCAGTGCTCCAGAGGTACCCCAGACAAGAGACCCATACACAACACTGGGTGCCTGGGCCAGGAACCCAGTAGAGGGGGAAGTGGTGGGTCTGGAAGAAACGTGCTCATAACTTTGCGTATAGGACGGATGGAGGCTGAGCCTGGCCAACTGGCTGTGACCACAGGTAACCCACTTGCCCCCCCACCCTCTGCCAGGCACCGTGAGCCCAGAGGACCTCAGCTTAAAAATTGTTTCCCCAGCCACCCACAAGAGGGGCCCTCATTGTCAAATCAGGATCTGACACCTTGATCCAGAAGACGGACCCTGAAGTCAGTTTCACACATGAGGGTCCAGGAGGGGTGTCTTATCAGAGACCCCTGGGACAGCAGACAGGATGCAAATAGTAGGAAAAGGTCCTGGGGGCAGGTGGCCCAGGCCTGCCTTCTTCAGGAGCGCCTCTTCCGCCCACCCGCCACTGCTCTGTCCCTCTGGTGGCTGTGGGGTTAGCGGCCAGGGTTCCCAGGAAATGGACAAGACCAGCTTGTGGGCCAACATGTTTCCTTGTAACTGAAATCCATCAGCATTTTTCAAGTGCAAACTCAAAGCCAGGGCATTATTTATGTCCACTGGTAATTGCCAAAAAGGCCACACAGGAAAATCCCGGCTGTGTACTGGGGGTGACCGAGGCCCGCACCTCCCTGATGTTGAACTTGACTCCGGATTTGGCAGAATTGTTAAGGCCGCAGACACATGAACCCTACAAGGTCAGTTTGCTTTCAAGCTGCTGTTCAGGGCTCGCCACCGCACCCCAGGGCTGGCAGGCTGTAGTTTCTCCTCATTCCTCCCTGGAGCTGGTGTGGGCCGTGGCAGTATCTGTTTCCCGTCTTCATGGATATTGTGTTTTGAAAAGCAAGCAAGCAATTGCCTGCTGGAGGATGGGAGCCACCTCCACACCAGACTCCAGGATGGCAGGTCAGGCGGTTAAGGGTACCTGAGCTCCCAGAGAGGCTCAGACCCCGCACAGCCACTCTGAGGCCATGTGTGCAGGTTCAGACCGAGCCCGGCCACTTCCTGGGGGCTGAGCAGCCTCAGGCAAGTGGCTTCCCCACTCAGGACCTTGGTTTTTCCATCTTAGAACGGAGGGGCTTTCATCTGCTAGGGGGTGAGCAGGGTTGCCATGGACACGGGACAGTGGAGAGGGGCATGTTTCTTGCAGTTTCCAGCTGAGGCTTCGTGGGCATGAGCTGGTGTCTGAGACAGTTCCCAGACCTGGCTAAGTGTGGTGATGAGCATGGAGTTGGGGGGTGAGGGTCCCTCCTCATAGCCTGGACATTGGGGTGGGCATCCTTAACTTAGAGGCACCTCAAGTCTAATTTCAACAACTCCGTATGTAAGGATAATGCAGCAACAGATGTTCTCAGGGACTATTCAGCCTGGATGCAAAGCCACATCCCCACCCCAACTTCTGTGGGCATCCTGACCTGGCTTGTGGTACAAGGGTCAGATCCCTTTACCGAGGGAAGGAACTGAGGCTCTGAGAGGTGGGGCAAAGAGATCAAGGCCACTGGGCCTGACAGGGGCAGTTGAACCTGGGTGCTGGGTCCTCATGTCGGACTCTTTGCCCTGAACCGTGAGAACTGGACTATAGAGAGGGCTGAGTGCCAAAGATCTGATGCTTTTGAACTGTGGAGTTGGAGAAGACTCTTGAGAGTCCCTTGGACTAAAAGGACATCAAACCAGTCCATCCTAAAGGAAATCAACCCTGAATATTCATTGGAAGGACTGATGCTGAAGCTGAAGCTCCAATACTTTGGCAACCCGTGTGAAGAGCTGACTTATTGGAAAAGACCCTGATGCTGGGAAAGATTGAGGGCAGGAGGAAAAGGGGGCATCAGAGGATGAGATGGTTGGATGGCATCACGGAGTCAATGGACATGAGTTTGAGTAAGCTCTGGGAGGTGGTGAAGGACAGGGAAGCCTGGTGTGTTGCAGTCCATGGGGTCTGCAAGAGTGGGACATGACTTAGTGACTGAACAACAAAATGTGGTCTTGAGCCTCCATCTCACTCCTCCCCCCAGGCTTAGTGCCTATGCCATGAGCCCCTCCTACAGGGAGGTGTCAGTGGCCATTGTCTCGTTCCGAAGCTATTCATGTCTCTATTCATAATTTCACCATTACACATTCATTTCTTTGGCTGTAAAGTTTTTATGTCTCTTGAATCTTAAGTGCTGAGGCTTTTATACACCGCACCTGGCTTCTTTTGGGCCTCTCTTGGTTTTGTGGAAATGTACTTGTTATAAACTGGAGAAGGAAATGGCAAAGTTATCAAGTGAATTCTGGACATGTTTTAAGAGTCTTGTCTTTAAAGTTCCCCAAGGACGGCTCTTCCCTGGTCCCAGGTAATCGGGCTGAAATCTGTGCCCCTCTGGTTGCGGTTTTGATGTCCTCCCATGTCTCCAGGCCGGTTGTGTGCCAGAGTCAGCTCTTTCTGGCTCATCGGGAATTCTGCCAGCCAGGTGTTAACACCTTGGTACATGAAACAGGCCACGGCAGGAGTATTTACACCATGGAAACTGGCAAATGATGCAGCTACAGATCAGGGTTTCTTCCTGGAGAGCAGAGGGTTGGGCAGGGGGCTGCATACGTTATCAGCATGCCCCTGCTGTGTGGCCACGTGTCTCCTTTTCCTGAAGAGGTCAAGTGTCTTCAAAAGCGTCTCTTGTATTTTTGCTTCTCTTTAGGACACTTTGTTATTTCTCCTCGTTCTCTTTGGTTCTTTTCCAAGTTGGCTGTGTAATGGTTTTCTGTCCTTTGCCGGACCTTTCTATCTTGAGGTTTATTTCTCTAAATGAGATGAGCTTAGCTGATTTATTAGATTTATTATCCACCAAATCCTCTCAGAACCCCAAAGCTGAGGGGGTCACTTCTGCTGGTTCTCCTCCGGCTGTCTTTCATCCTGGTGTGCCTGGCACTCTTCCACAATGGCCACCACCCTTCCATAACCCGTGGGGCAGTTCCCAAGCCTGGGAAGAAGGTGTCCTTATCCGGAAAGACTTGGCACTTGCATTCTCCACTCATCTGAAGGTGTAATGGTTAGTATCACCATGAACCAAGATCACGGGCTGACATGGCTGGACCCACTGGGGTCCTCACCTGTTCCTTCTCCTGCTCGGCACCAGAACCACTTTCCTTGTCATTCCCGAGGCTGGAGGACGGAGGTCCTTTCTGGATCACCTGAAAGTGTCATCTCCTGGGAGTCCAGCACCGTGGGGAGAGTGCTGTTGGACTCCTCCTCATGGGCAGATGCTCCTCTGGGTCTTCTCAGGTCTTCAGCAACTTTAAGCCATGACACTTTTTTTTTTTTTTATTGTTTTTGTTTTCCATGAGAGAGTGGATCTGAGTAACCTATGCACCAATCATCAAGGCAGAACTGTGGATGAATACATGTCTTTTATTCCTTCAACACGCCAGGCCTTAGGAGCCAGACCCTATGCCAAAGCTGAGGGGTAAATCTGCCCCAGCCAGTCCTCCAGCCCCAGCTCCCTCAGAGACTGCGTTCTGGGTCCTGGCTCACTGGAGACAGTCAAGGGTACCATGTCCAGGATGTGCAGAAGACATGCTTATGCCAGCACCGCTCCTCCCGGGTGGTGTAGACATGGTCAGCAGGAGTCACAGTGCAGAAATGCCTCCCTGAAGACCCTTTCCCAGGGACTGAGCACTTTGCTGTCCCCTTCGGGAGCCGTCCAGGTGGAGGGCACACGTGTGCAAGTCAGGGTCAGCCCCCAGTGGCAGTCACAGCCTGCACCCTCATCCACGAGTATTGAAATGAACCGGAGGATGCTGCCAGAGTTTGGGGAAGGACCTCAGGAGCATCCGCGGCCAGCACACTGTAGGAAATCAGCGGGACTGTCCCCCGGGTCCCCTGGATCACTCAGCAAATATCATCAACCAAGGCTCCTGTGAGATGACACGTTCAGGTGACCCAGAAAGGGCCCTTCTCTTCCAACTCTGGGCACTGGAAGGAGGGTGGTCCTGGTGCTGATCAGAAGGAGGGGATGAGGCCCACCCCGTGACAGATGCTGTCCCTCCCAGGGGGCACGTCTGTCACCTAAGAAGACAGACTCAGCCTGGAACAAGCCTTTCGGTTCACACCCAAATGGGATGTGGAGCCCAGCACAGACCCGAGTCAGTCCTACCCTGAGACCCACGGGCCAACCACACCATTCCCCTTCCTTGGCCTGGCTTTCTTCTACCAGGACCTTCAGAATGGTGGAACGGCAAGTGTGGCCTCAAGCTGGGGGACCCAGCGCAGGCTCCTAGCCCCTGGGGGTCCCCTTGGGACATCTGGTGAACCGTAGTCCCCACTGCGGTCGGGCAGCTGTGTCTCAGGGAATGTCGTGTTTCTTTGCTTTTTTTGGGATGCAGCACCACAGGGGCGATTGGGAAGTCTGCTGGTGTTACGTGCTCCTGCCTTAAATGGGGAAACATTATTGCTGCATTGACGCTGCTCACTCGATGCTGGGAATCTGTTAAACACAAATGGCAAGGGGAACAGAGTGAAACAGCAAAAGAAAAATGGAGAGTTGCTTGGTTGCTTCAGGTCTCACCTGTGATTAAGAGTGTGTACAGCCTGCACACTAACCCAACTTCCGACAACTGCCAGCTATAAGGTGCCAGGCCCTGATTTTAGAACCCTAGCTTCACTAAGGAATCACTGACAGATAGAGTTGTTGTGTATTTCGGGTCTACATTGTGATGACTTGATGACCAGAGACATCATGGAAGGATTGCCCAACATACGCATCGCCTCACACAGTTAACTCTGTGTGTGTGTGTCTTTAATGTTCCTATAATCCATGGAGAAGGCAATGGCACCCCCTCCAGTACTCTTGCCTGGAAACTCCCATGGACGGAGGAGCCTGGTAAGCTTCGGTCCACGGGACTGCTAAGAGTCGCTCAGGACTGATCGACTTCCTTTCCAGTTTTCACCTTCATGTATTGGAGATGGAAATGGCAACCCACTCCAGTGTTCTTGCCTGGAGAATCCCAGGGACAGGGGAGCCTGGTGGGCTGCCGTCTGTGGGGTCACACAGAGTCGGACACGACTGAAGTGACTTAGCAGCAGTAGCAGTATGCTAGTCTTAGAAAACAAGGTTGAGAGTGTTCCTTGTTTACCCGGAGAGTTCCTGTGAGATTGCTGTTTCCTTCACTAAATTTTGGAAGAATTGATTGACAAAACCAGTTGGTTTCATTGTGGGGAGGCTTTTAATTTCAGATTTAGTTCTTTTCATGCAAATAAAATTTTCTGATTTTGCATGTCTTCTTGGGTATATTTAGGGAAAGCATTTCCCCTTTGCTAGGCCAGTAGACTCTCCTATTACTAAGTGAACTGTGGTTCATAACATCTTTCTTTCCTGCAAGATGTGTTGTCTCCTCTTGTAAGAACCCTTGATTCGGGTGATCTGTGCTTTGTCTCTTTTTCTTAACCAGTCTCTCTAGGGGTTTATCAGTTTTATCAGTCCTTTCAAAGAGCCCACTCCTGGCTTTGTTTTTAAAAAAATTCATATTTGCCCTATGTTTCCTTATTTTCTGCTCCTTTTTCTTCCATCTACCTTGTGTTTCATTCGCTATGCTTTCTTTCTGGTTTTTTGCGGATGGAAGCTCAATTGATTTTGGCCTTCCTTCTTTTCCAGTATATGTGTTTAGGGCTTTAAGTTACGATCTAAACACAGTTCGCTGGGTGCCACAACTTTGAATAAGCCAAATTTTCCTTATGTTTTTATGTAAAAGTATTTTCTAATTTACATTGTGTTTTTTAAAATTATTATTCATGAAATTCTACAAGAAGAATGTCATTTATCTTCCCAATGTTTGAGGAGGTCTTTCTAGTGACCCTTTTTTGATCTCTATTAATTCCATGAGGAGCCCCATGTTAGTCTTTTGGGGCTACTGTTATAAATACCATAGAACAGCTGAGAAACAACAGAAAGTTGCTTCTGACAATACTGGAGGCTGGGAAGTCCCAGGATCACCAGCAGGGGCCAGGTCTGGTGAGGCCTGATTCTTGGTTCCTAGACTGCCTGCTTCTTCTCCCTGTCCTCGCAGCACGGGAGCCCATTCCCTCCTGACCTGACCCCTTCCAGAGTACCCCTGCCTCCTAGTATCATCCCCACGTGCAGGGTGAAGTTTGAGGGCACATAAGCCATCAGCCCATTGCAGTCCGTTAAGTATCCCCTGCGTTATTTCAGTCCTTTGAAATACTTTGAGCTTTCCTAAGGACCCAATAGATAGTCATTTTGTTATATGTTCCTTGGGCCCTTGAAAATAATATCTATCAGTGGGAATGCAGTGTTACGTGCGTATCAGTTAGATCAGGTTTGTCAATCGTAATTCATATTCCAGTAGCCACGCTGAGTTAAGCAGAAGTAGGTGAAATTGCCTGAACCATATTTTATTTTACCATTCCCCAAATATTATCATTTCAGTGTGTAATCAACCTGATAAAACGTAATGAAATATGTTACGTTCGTTTTCTCATGCTAAGTCTTTAAAATCCAGTGTGTGTTTCAGGCTTGCAGCACATCTCATTGTAGAGACAGCCGCATTTCAGGTACTTCGTGGCAGGTGACTAGGTACCAGGGAGCCCAGTTCCATGAGAGATGTGTCTTTAACGTCTCCCACTGCAATTATGACCTTGACTGTGACTGCTTTTCCATTTCTGTCGGTTTTTAATGTATTGATATTTTGAGGTTATGTTCTTAGGTACATTCAAATTTAGAATCCTCATCTCCTTGGTAGACTGAATGTGTATGAGTATGAGATGCTCCTTTCTATCGCTAGTAATGTGTCTTACTCTAGACCCTCTCTGACAGTGATATTGCCACATCAGTTTTCTGTCCTTGTTTGCCTGGGTATCGTTTACTTTCACCTGTCTGTGGTCTTCCATCTTAACATGTACCTCTGGGAACAGTGTATAGTTTTAATCTTACTCAGTGTGACACTTTTAATCTTTTAACGAGAATATTTGCTCAATTTATAATTTTGACGCTTCCGCCTGTAGACACCATGTTGCTGTGTTTTCTGTTCGCCCGCCTGTTCTGTGTTCTCTCTCTTGCCTTCCTTTAGAAGGATGCGGTGTTTCTCTAGTTCTGTGCTCCTCTGCCAGGTTGTTGGGTGCACATTCGCAGATGCAGCCTGTGTTTTACATTTAAGTCTAACTTAGTACTTTTACTGCCTCCCTGACACGACTGTTTCCTCCTTGTCACTGTTCTCCTTTAAAATTTTAGATATATTTTTGGCGTTATCATCACTGTAGTGTTAATATTTACCCTCACAGTTACCTCATTGTTGGTCTTTACTTGTTTTTTATATTTCAGTCAGAGACTACTTTTCTTTCTCCCAAAGCACTGCCTTAATATTTTTTTTCATTGATGTCTGTGGATGATGAATTGTCTCATTTCCATTTGCCCTAAAAGTCTTTATTTTGCTTTCACTTTCGAAGAGAGGTTTTGTTGGGTATAGAATCCCAGGTTGCTGGTTATTTGTTTTTCAGCATTTTACACATGCCAGTCCCTTATCTTCTGACTTCCCTTTTCTTGAAAAGTCAGCTCTCAGTGTTGCTGTGCCCTTAAAAGCCACACCTTTTTTCCTCTGAGAGCTTGAACATTTTCTTCTTGCCTTAGGCACCTGCAGAGCTGCTGAAACCAATGTGTGGTTTTCATTTTTGAGTCAATGCTCTGATTCTGGAACCAACGCTTGCCACTGTCCCTGTCAGTCAGTTCAGTCGCTCAGTGTCTGACCCATTGCGACCCCATGGACTGCAGCACGCCAGGATTCTCTGTCCGTCACCAATTTCCGGAGCTTGCTCAAACGCATGTCCATCGAGTCGGTAATGCTATCCAAGCATCTCATCCTCTGTCTTCCCCTTCTCCTCCTGCCTTCAGGCTTCCCCAGCATCAGGTTCTTTTCCAATGAGTCAGTTCTTCGCGTCAGGTGGGCAAAGTATTGGAGCTTCCGCATCAGTCTTTCCAATGAATATTCAGGACTGATTTGCTTTAGGATTGCCTGGGTGGATCTCCGTGCAGTCCACGGGGCTCTCAAGAGTCTTTTCCAACACCACAGTTTAGAAGCATCAATTCTTCAGCGTTCAGCCTTCCTTACGGGCCAATTCTCACATCCATACATGACTACTGAAAAATCCATAGCTTTGACTAAATGAACCTTTGCCAGCAAAGTAATGTCTCTGCCTTTTAATATGTTGTCTAGGTTTGTCATAGCTTTCCTTCCAAGGAGCAAGCGTCTTTTCAGTTCACCATCTGCAGTAATCTTGGAGCCCAAGAAAATAAAGACTGTCACTGTTTCCATTGTTTCTTGCCATGAAGTGATGGGGCCGGAAGCCATGATCTTCATTTTTTGAGTGTTGAGTTTTATGCCAGCTTTTTCACTCACCCCTTTCACTTTCATTAAGAGGCTCTTTAGTTTCTGCCCCTGGAGGCATTTCTTATTCCCCTTACTGTCTTTTCTCCACCATGAGGGTCCCCATTTATAGTTTTTAACAATGTAGTTTCACAATGGGTTCCTTCGATATTCTATACTTTTTCCCCTCATCTATTTTTTTTAACCAATCCATTCATCAGTTCACTTATCCACTCTTCAGCTACATCCATTTTGATGTGAAGCCCAGAGCCTGACTTCTTAAATTCAGTCACTGTTATTTGAAAGTTCTCCAATCGGTTTTGAGTCTCAGAAAATTTTCCTTTTGTCAAGTAGGTTTGAACTGGTGAATTTTGCAGTCCACAGGGCTCTCAAGAGTCTTTTCCAACACCACAGTTCAGAAGCATCGATTCTTTAGCATTCAGCCTTCTTCACGGGCCAACTCTCACATCCATACATGACTACTGAAAGAACCATAGCTTTGACTAAATGAGCCTTTGTCAGCAAAGTAATGTCTCTGCATTTTCATGTGCTGTCTAGGTTTGTCATAGTTTTCCTTCCAAGGAGCAAGCGTCTTTTCATTTCACCATCTGCAGCAATTTTGGAGCCCAAGAAAATAAAGACTGTCACTGACACAACGTGGTCCACTGGAGAAGGGAATGGCAAGCCACTTCACTATTCTTGCCTTGAGAACCCCATGAACGGTGTGAAAAGGCAATATGATAGGATACCAAAAGAGGAACTCCCCAGGTCATTAGGTGCCCAATATGCTACTGGAGATCAGAGGAGAAATAACTCCAGAAAGAACGAAGGGATGGAGCCAATGCAAAAACAATACCTATTTGTGCATGTGACTGGTGATAGAAGCAAGATCCGATGCTGTAAAGAGCAACATTGCATTGGAACCTGGAATGTCAGGTCCAGGAATCAAGGCAAATCGGAAGTGGTCAAACAAGAGATGGCAAGGGTGAACGTCGACATTCTAGAAATCAGCGAACTAAAATGGACTGGAATGGGTGAGTTTAAGTCCAATGACCACTATATCTACTACTGTGGGCAGGAATCCCTCAGAAGAAATGGAGTAGCCATCATGGTCAACAGAAGTGTCCGAAATGCAGTACTTAGATGCAATCTCAAAAACGACAAAATGATCTCTGTTCGTCTCCAAGGCAAACCATTCAATATCACAGTTATCCTAGTCTATGCCCCAACCAGTAATGCTGAAGAAGCTGAAGTTGAATGGTTTTATGAAGACCTACAAGACCTTTAAGAACTAACGCCCCAAAAGATGTCCTTTTCATTATAGGGGACTGGAATGCTAAAGTAGGAATTCAAGAAACACCTGGAGTAATAGGCAAATTTGGCCTTGGAATGCGGAATGAAGCAGGGCAAAACTAATAGAATTTTGCTAAGAAAATGCACTGGTCATAGCAAACACCCACTTCCAACAACATATGCGAAGACTCTACACATGGACATCACCAGATGGCCAACAGCGAAATCAGATTGATTATATTCTCTGCAGCCAGAGATGGAGAAGCTCTATAGAGTCAACAAAAACAAGACCAGGAGCTGACTGTGGCTCGGATCATGAACTCCTTATTACCAAATTCAGACTCAAATTGAAATAAGTAGGGAAAACTACTAGCCCATTCAGGTATGACCTAAATCAAATCCCTTATGATTATACGGTGGAAGTGAGAAATAGATTTAAGGGTCTAGATCTGATAGATAGAGTGCCTGATGAACTGTGGAATGAGGTTTGTGACATTGTACAGGAGACAGGGTTTAGGACCATGCCCATGGAAAAGTGATGCAAGACAGCAAATGGCTGTCTGGAGAGGCCTTACACGTAGCTGTGAAAAGAAGAGAGGAGAAAAGCAAAGGAGAAAAAGACAGACATAAGCATCTGAATACAGAGTTCCAAAGAATAGCAAGAAGAGCTAGGAAAGCCTTCTTCAGCGATCAATGCAAAGAAATAGAGGAAAAGAACAGAATGGGAAAGACTACAGATCTATTCAAGAAAATTAGAGATACCAAGGGAACATTTCATGCAAAGATGGGCTCCATAAAAGACAGAAATGGTATGGACCTCACAGAAGCAGACGATATTAAGAAGAGGTGACAAGAATACACAGAAGAATTGTACAAAAGAGATCTTCACGACCCAGATAATCATGATGATGTGCTCACTAATCTAGAGCCAGACATCTTGGAACGTGAAGTCAAGTGGGCCTTAGAAAGCATCATTAGGAACAAAGCTAGTGGACGTGATGGAATTCCATTTGAGCTGTTTCAAATCCTGAAAGATGATGCTGTGAAAGTGCTGCACTCAATATGCCAGCACATTTGGAAAACTCAGCAGTGGCCACAGGACTGGAAAAGGTCAGTTTTCATTCCAATTCCAAAGAAAGGCAATGCCAAAGAAGACTCAAACTACCGCACAATTGCACTCATCTCACATGCTAGTAAAGTAATGCTCAAAATTATCCAAGCCAGGCTTCAGCAACATGTGAACCGTGAACTCCCTGATGTTCAAGCTGGTTTCAGAAAAGGCAGAGAAACCAGTGATCAAATTGCCAGCATCCGCTGGATCATCGCAAAAGCAAGAGAGTTCCAGAAAAACCTCTATATCTGCTTTATTGACTATGCCAAAGCCTTTGACTGTGTGGATCACAAGAAACTGTGGGCAATTCTTCAAGAGATGGAAATACCGACCACCTGACCTGCCTCTTGAGAAATGTGTACGCAGGTCAGGAAGCAACAGTTAGAACTGGACATGGAACAACAGATTGGCTCCAAATAGGAAAAAGGAGTACATCAAGGCTGTATATTGTCACCCTGCTTATTTAACTTCTATGCAGAGTACCTCATGAGAAACGCTGGACTGGAAGACACACAAGCTGGAATCAAGATTGCCAGGAGAAATATCAATAACCTCAGATATGCAGATGACACCACCCTTATGGCAGAAAGTGAAGAGGAGCTAAAAAGCTTCTTGATGAACGTGAAAGAGGAGAGCGAAAAAGTTGGCTTAAAGCTCAACATTCAGAAAACGAAGATCATGGCATCTGGTCCCATCACTTCATGGGAAATAGACGGGGAAACAGCGGAAACAGTGCCAGATTTCATTTTTTTGGGCTCCAGAATCACTGCAGATGGTGACTGCAGCCATGAAATTAAAAGACGCTTACTCCTTGGAAGAAAAGTTATGACCAACCTAGATAGCATATTCAAAAGCAGAGACATTACTTTGCCGACTAAGGTCCGTCTAGTCAAGGCTATGGTTTTTCCTGTGGTCATGTATGGATGTGAGAGTTGGACTGTTAAGAAGGCAGAGCACCAAAGAATTGATGCCTTTGAACTGTGGTGTTGGAGAAGACTCTTAAGCGTCTCTTGGACTGCAAGGAGATCCAACCAGTCCAGTTTGAAAAGATTAGCCCTGGGATTTCTTTGGAAGGAATGAAGCTAAAGCTGAAACTCCAGTACTTTGGCTACCTCATGCAAATATGTGACTCATTGGAAAAGACTCTGATGCTGGGAGGGATTGGGGGCAGGAGGAGAAGGGGATGACTGAGTATGAGATGGCTGGATGGCATCACGGACTCAATGGACGTGAGTCTGAGTGAACTCCTGGAGATGGTGATGAACAGGGAGGCCTGGCATGCTGCCATTTATAGGGTCGCAAAGAGTCAGACACGACTGAGCGACTGACCGGAACTGAACTGAAGTTTGCCTCTGATTCCTCTAGCATACCTCTGATATGCTTATATACATCAGATACCTCTGGATCTGTTTCAGTTCTGTTTCTCTTGGTCCTGTTTCTCTTGGTCCTGTTTGTTGTTACATGCTTTTTTGATTTTTGGATTTCATGTTGGACGTTATCTATGGAAAACCCTAGAGTGTTTGGTGATGCTTTTGGGGACAGAGCTGTCTGTTCACTCAGGGTGTGAGTGACTGGAGGCTGGGGTGTCCTTGTAAGCTGAGTCTCAGCAGCCTTCACCTAGCTTCCCCCCTGACCCCAGGGAGGAGCCCTCCAGCATCTCCATCTGGAATCCCAGCATCTCCATCTGGTGCCTCCCATGGGCCCCTGCCTTCTCGGCTGGTCCTTAAACCCACCATCTATGTCCCGAGTACCATAAGGTGATTGATACTCAGCGCTCAGCCGGTTTGGGCAGAATGTTGGGTGTGTTTTCCATGCCCCCTTTTTCTTGGGGAGCTTAGTCTCTAACATCCGGACTGACTTGTCAGGCCTGCGGTCTCCACAGGGGTGCCAGGCCTCGTCTCAAGTGGAGACATGCACGTCAGCTTGCCTCCTGAGCTGTGGCAGCAGTGTCAGTCTTCCAGGCGTGGTGACCCAGCGATCTGTGTCTTTCCCTCGAGGCTTCTCCACAGGGCTCTCCAACTTTTCCCCGTGGTGTGAGTCAATCCTCGGTGTGACAGTTGAGGGAGTGCAGGGAAATCAGGTTCCTCGAGAGAGGGCTGTGATCGTTGTCGGTCTTTGGGAATGGTGGCACGAGCCCTGGAGTTCCTATCGACATTCCTGTGGAGTGCGCCTCCTCTTCCGATGGGCCAGGAATACCGGGAATCCATTCCCGACGAAGCAGGGAAAGGAACAATCATCTCGAGCCGAGGAGGGCGAAAAGGGTGACCTCTTGAGTGGCGGTGGGACCATCGGTGTTCCACTCGAGTGGAGCCGGGGAGGACGAGGAACTTCTTGAGTTGCTGCGAGGCTTTGAAGGACCTTGTCGTGGTTCAAGAGCGAAGGTGTGGTTTCTCTCATGACGCCAGAGCGGAAAAGGGCCTCTTTTTGCCTGGAGTGGAGAACCTCCGCGTTTTTCTGGACTTGGGGCAGGTCCTCTCAACTTACGAACGGCGGCCTCAGTGTCCGGCATGCGTGGCCACAGCAAAGGCCCTTTTCCATGCGAGTGGCGAGGGACCTCTTGGGAATCCACTCCAGTCAGTGCCGGGACCGCTGTCCTCTTCTGGAGCGGAGGGCACAAGCCGAGGTTTTGTCTCGAGTGCTGGCACAGACTTTGGGGTTCCTCTGGAGTCTCCCCCGGGAAATCCGGCCTCGTCGGCCATGGAGCCCTGCATGTCCGCTTGGCTTCCGAGCTGGAGCAGCAGTGTCAGGCTTCCTGTCGAGTTGACACAGGGATCTGGGTCTTTCCCTCGAGGCTTTCCCACAGGGCTGTCCCACGTGCCACCGTGGTGGTGGTGTGAGTCGATGCTCGGGGTGACATTCAAGGCAGGACAGGGAATTCAGGTTCCTCTGGACTGGACTGAGAATTGTGGGGGTCTTTTGGAATGCTGGCACTAGACCCGGATTTCCTCTCGACTTTCCTTTTGAGAGGGCCTCCCCTTGAGGTGTGACGGGAAGGCCGAGAAACCTGGACGGACCAAGCAGGGAATGAAAGCCATATCTGGAGGGAGAGGCGGATACCGGCGCTCCTGGAGAGCCACGTGGAACCCGTGGTGTTCCTCTCGAGGGGAGAGGGCTATGTAGGGGAACTTCTTGAGGAGCTCCAAGGGTGTGAAGGACCCCTTGCCAGTTCCAGTGGGAAGGTGTGATTTCCCTCTTGACGCCACAGCAGAAAAGGGGCTCATCTCGCCTGGCGGGGATAGCCTCCTAGTTGTGGTCGAGATGGGGCAGCTTGCTTTCGATTGACGACGGGGACCTCAGGGACCTGCTCGTGTGGCCTCAGGAAATGACAGACACCATGCGAGGTGCGAGGGGCCTCTCGCGATTCTTCTCCAGTCCTTGCCGGTTCCTAAGTCCTCGTCGGGATTTCGAGACCAGGAAAGAGGTTTCCTCTCCAGCGCTGACATGGATTTGGGGTACTTCTGGAGTCTCCACAGGGGTGTCAGGCCTCGTCTCGAGTGGAGACATGCACGTCAGCTTGCCTCCTGAGCTGTAGCAGCAGTGTCAGTCTTCCAGGCCTGGTGAACCAGGGATCTGTGTCTTTCCCTCGAGGCTTCTCCACAGGGCTCTCCCACGTGTCCCCGTGGTGTGAGTCAATCCTCGGTGTGACAGTTGAGGCAGTGCAGGGAAATCAGGTTCCTCGAGAGAGGGCTGTGATCATTGGCGGTCTTTCGGAATGGTGGCACGAGCCCTGGAGTTCCTGTCGACATTTCTGTGGAGTGCGCCTCCGCTTCCGATGGACAAGGAACACCGGAAATCCATTCCCGACGAAGCAGGGAAAGGAACAATCATCTCGAGCCGAGGAGGAGGAAAAGGGTGACCTCTTGAGTGGCGGTGGGACCCTCGGTGTTCCACTCGAGTGGACCCGGGGAGGACGGGGAACTTCTTGAGTTGCTGCGAGGGTTTGAAGGACCTTGTCGAGGTTGAAAAACGAAGGTGTGGTTTCTCTCGTGAGGCCGGAGCGGAAAAGGGCCTCCTCTTGCCTGGAGTGGAGAACCTCCCCGTGCTTCTCCACTTGCGGCAGGTCCTCTCGACTTAGGCACGGGGACCTCAGGGACTGGCACGCGTGGCCTCAGCAAAGGCCCTTCTCCTTGCTCGTGGCGAGAGACCTCTCGGGAATGCACTCCAGTCGCTGCCGGTACCGCTGTCCTCTTCTGGAGCGGAGGGCGTAAGCCGAGGTTTCGTCTCCAGTGCTGGCATGGACTTTGGGGTTCCTCTGGAGTCTCCCCCAGGAAATCAGGCCTCCTCGGCCATGGAGCCCTGCATGTCCGCTTGGCTTCCGAGCTGAAGCAGCAGTGTCAGGCCTCCTGTCGAGTTGACACAGGGATCTGGGTCTGTCCCTCGACGATTTCCCACAGGGCTGTCCCACGTGCCACCGTGGTGGTGGTGTGAGTCGATTCTCGGTGTGACATTCGAGGCAGGGCAGAGAATGCAGGTTCCTCTGGACTGGACTGAGACTTGTGGGGGTCTCTGGGACTGGTAGCCCTTGACCTGGATTTCCTCTCGATGTTCCTGTTGAGAGCGCCTCCCCTTGAGGTGTAACGAGAATGACGAGAAACCTGGATGGACGAAAAGGGAATGAAACCCATATTGGAGAGAGAGGCGGAATCCGGGGCTCCTCGGTCATTTGCTGGAACCCGTGGTGTTCCTCTCGAGGGGAGAGGGCTATGTCGGGGACCTTCTTGAGGTGCTCCAAGGGTGTGAAGGACCCCTTGCCAGTTCCAGTGGGAAGGTGTGATTTCCCTCTTGACGCCACAGCAGAAAAGGGGCTCATCTCGCCTGGAGGGGAGAGCCTGCTGGTTTTGGTCGAGATGCGGCAGCTTGCTTTCGATGGACGACGGGGCCCTCAGGGACCTGCTCGTGTGGCCTCAGGAAAGGCCAGACACCTGGCGAGGTGCCAGGGGCCTCTCGGGATGCTTCTCCAGTCGGTGCCGGGTCCTAAGTCCTCCTCGGGATCGGAGACCAAGAAGGGGGTTTCCTCTCCAGCGCTGACATGGATTTGGGTTACCTCTGGAGTCTGCACAGGGCTGTCAGGCTTCGTCTCGAGTGGAGACATGCACATCAGCTTGCCTCCTGAGCTGTGGCAGCAGTGTCAGTCTTCCAGGCATGGTGACCCAGGGATCTGTGTCTTTCCCTCGAGGCTTCTCCACAGGGCTGTCCCACGTGTCACCCTGGTGTGAGTCAATCCTCCGGGTGACAGTTGAGGCAGTGCAGGGACATCAGTTTCCTCTAGAGAGGGCTGTGATCTTTGGGGGTCTTTGGGAATGGTGGCACGCGCCCTGGAGTTTCTGTCGACTTTCCTGTGGAATTCGCCTCCTCTTCAGGTGTGCCAGGAACACCAGTAATCCATTCGCGACGAATCAGGGAAAGGAACAATCATCTCCAGTGGAGGATGGGGAAAAGGGTCACCTCTGGAGTGGTGGTGGGACCCTTGGTGTACCGGTCGAGTGGAGCCGGGGAGGACGGGGAACTTCTTGAGTTGCTGCGAGGGTTTGAAGGGCCTTGTCGAGGTTAAAAATCGAAGGTGTGGTTTCTCTCGTGAGGCCGGAGCGGAAAAGGGCCTCCTCTTGCCTGGAGTGGAGAACCTCCCCGTGTTTCTCCACTTGCGGCAGGTCCTCTCAACTTACGCACGGGGACCTCAAGGACCTGCAAGCGTGGCCTCAGCAAAGGCCCTTCTCCTTGCTCGTGGCGAGAGACCTCTCGGGAATGCCCTACAGTGGCTGCCGGGACTGCTGTCCTCTTCTGGAGCAGAGGGCGATAGCCGAGGTTTCGTCTCCAGTGCTGGCACGGACTTTGGGGTTCCTCTGGAGTCTCCCCCGGGGAATCAGGCCTCGTCGGCCATGGAGCCCTGCATGTCCGCTTGGCTTCCGAGCTGGAGCAGCAGTGTCAGGCCTCCTGTCGAGTTGAAACAGGGATCTGGGTCTGTCCCTCGAGGTTTTCCCACAGGGCTGTCCCAGGTGCCACCGTGGTGTTGGTGTGAGTTGATCCTCGGTGTGACATTCGAGGCAGGAAAGGGAATTCAGGTTCCTCTGGACTGGACTGAGACTTGTGGGTGTCTCTCGGATGGTGGCCCTTGACCTTGATTTCCTCTCGACGTTCCTGTTGAGAGCACTTCCCCTTGAGGTGTGACTGGAATGCCGAGAAACCTGGACGGACGATGCAGGGAAGGAAACCCTTATCTGGAGGGAGAGGCGGAAACCGGGGCTCCTCGGGCATTTGCTGGATCCCGTGGTGTTCCTCTCGAGGGGAGATGGCTATGTGGGGGACCTTCTTGAGGTGCTCCAAGGGTGTGAAGGACCCCTTCCCGGTTCCAGTGGGAAGGCGTCATTTCCCTCGCGACGCCACAGCGGAAAAGGGGCTCATCTCGCCTGGAGGAGAGAGCCTCCTGGTTTTGGTCGAGATGCGGCAGCTTGCTTTCGATTGACGACTGGGAACTCAGGGACCTGCTCGTGTGGCCTCAGGAAATGACAGACACCATGTGAGGTGACAGGGGCCTCTCGGGATGCTTCTCCAGTCGGTGCCGGGTCCTAAGTCCTAGTCGGGATAGGAGACCCGGAAGGGGGTTTCCTTTCCAGCGCTGACATTGATTTGGGGTACCTCTGGAGTCTGCACAGGGGAGTCAGGCCTCGTCTCGAGTGGAGACATGCACGTGAGCTTGCCTCCTGAGCTGTAGCAGCAGTGTCAGTCTTCCTGGCATGGAGACCCAGGGATCTGTGTCTTTCCCTCGAGGCTTCTCCACAGGGCTGTCCCACGTGTCACCCTGGTGTGAATCAATCCTCGGGGTGACAGTTGAGGCAGTGCAGGGAAATCAGGTTCCTCTAGAGAGGGCTGTGATCTTTGAGGGTCTTTGGGAATGGTGGCACGAGCCCTGGAGTTCCTGTCGACTTTCCTGTGGAGTGCGCCTCCTCTTCAGGTGGGCCAGGAACACAGGAATCCATTCGCGATGAAACACGGAAAGGAACAATCATCTCGAGCGGAGGAGGGGGAAAAGGGTCACCTCTGGATTGGTGGTGGGACCCTCGGTGTTCCGTTCGAGTGGAGCCGGGGAGGACGGGGAACTTCTTGAGTTGCTGCGAGGGTTTGAACGGCCTTGTCGAGGTCCAAGAGCGAAGGTTTGGTTTCTCTCGTGAGGCCGGAGCGGAAAAGGGCCTCTTCTTACCTGGAGTGGAGAACCTCCGCGTGTTTCTCGACTTGCGGCAGGTCCTCTCGAGTTAAGAACGGGACCTCAGGGACCGGCACGCTGGCCTCAGCAAAGGCCCTTCTCCATGCACGTGGCGAGGGACCTCTTGGGAATGCACTCCAGTCGCTGCCGGGACCAATGTCCTCTTCTGGAGTGGAGGGCGCAAGCTGAGGTTTCCCCTCCAGTGCTGGCACGGACTTTGGGGTTTCTCTGGAGTCTCCCCAGGGTTCTCAGGCCTCGTCGTCCATGGAGCCCTGCATGTCCGCCTGGCTTCCGAGCTGGAGCAGCAGTGTCACAATTCCTGTCGAGTTGACACAGGGATCTGGGTCTGGCCCTCGAGGCATTCCCACAGGGCTGTCCCACGTGCCACCGGGGTAGTGGTGTGAGTCGATCCTCGGGGTGACATTCGAGGCAGGACAGGGAATTCAGGTTCCTCCTTAATGGACTGAGACTTGTGGGGGTCTCTGGAACTGGTGGCACCTGACCTGGACTTCCTCTTGACGTTCCTGTTGAGAGCGCTTCCCCTTGAGGTGTGACTGGAATGCCTAGAAACCTGGACGGGCGAAGCAGGGAATGAAACCCATATCTGGAGAGAGAGGCGGAAGCCGGGGCTCCTCGGGCATTTGCTGGAACCCGTGGTGTTCCTCTCGAGCTGAGAGGGCTATGTCGGGAACTTCTTGAGTTGCTCCAAGTGTGTGATGTACCTCTTGCCGGTTCCAGTGGGAAGGTGTGATTTCCCTCGGGACACCACAGCGGAAAAGGGGCTCATGTCGCCTGGAGGGGAGAGCCTCCTGGTTTTGGTCGAGGTGCGGCAGCTTGCTTTCAATTGACGACGGGGACCTCAGGGACCTACTCCTGTGGCCTCAGGAAAGGCCAGACACCATGCGAAGTGCCAGGGGCCTCTCGGGATGCTTCTCCAGTCGGTGCCGGGTCCTAAGTCCTGGTCGGGATCGGAGACCCGGAAGGGGGTTTCCTTTCCAGCGCTGACATGGATTTGGGGTACCTCTGGAGTCTGCACAGGGCTGTCAGGCCTCGTCTCGAGTGGAGACATGCACGTCAGCTTGCCTCCTGAGCTGTGGCAGCAGTGTCAATATTCCTAGCGAGCAGACCCAGGGATCTGTGTCTTTCCCTCAAGGCTTCTCCACAGGGCTTTCCCACGTGTCACCGTGGTGTGAGTCAATCCTCGGGGTGACAGTTGAGGCAGTGCAGGGACATCAGGTTCCTCGAGAGAGGGCTGGGATCTTTGGGGGTCTTTGGGAATGGTGGCACGAGCCCTGGAGTTCCTGTCGACTTTCCTGTGGGCCAGGAACACCGGGAAGCCTATCCTGACCATGCAGGGAAAGGAACAATCATTTCGAGTGGAGGAAGGGGAAATGGGTGACCTCTTGATTGGTGGTGGGACCCTCAGTGTTCCTCTCCAGTGGAGACGGGGAGGACGGGGATCTTCTTGAGTTGCTGCGAGGGTTTGAAGGACCTTGTCGAGGTTCAAGAGTGTAGGTGTGGTTTCTCTCGTGACGCCAGAGAGGAAAAGGGCCTCTTCTTGCCTGGAGTGGAGAAGCTCCGCATTTTTCTCCATTTTTGACAGGTCCTCTCGACTTAGGAACGGGGACCTCAGAGACCGGCATGTGTGGCCTCAGCAAAGGCCCTTCTCCATGCGAGTGGCGAGGGACCTCTCGGGAATCCACTCCACTCGGTGCCGGGACCACTGTCCTCTTCTGGAGCGAGGCGGAAGCAGAGGTTTCCTCTCCAGTGCTGGCACCGACTTTGGGGTTCCTCTGGAGTCTCCCCCGGGGAATCAAGCCTCGTCTGCCATGGAGCCGTGCGTGTCCGCTTGGCTTCCGAGCTGGAGCAGCAGTGTCAGGCTTCCTATCGTGTTGACACAATGATCTGGGGCTTTCCCTGGAGGCTTTCCCACAGGGCTGTCCCACGTGCCACCGTGGTGATGGTGTGAGTCGATACTCGGGTGACATTCGAGGCAGGACAGGGAATTCAGGTTCCTCTGGACTGGACTGAGACTTGTTGGGTTCTTTNGGTGGCACTAGACCTGGATTTCCTCTCGACTTTCCTGTTGAGAGCGCCTCCCCTTGAGGTGTGACGGGAATGCCGAGAATGCTGGACGGAAGAAGCAGGGCATGAAACCCATATCTGGAGGGAGAGGCGGAAACCGGCGCTCCTCGGGAGTTTCCTGGAATCCGTGGTGTTCCTCTCGAGGGGAGAGGGGTATGTCGGTGTCCTTCTTGAGGTGCTCCAAGGGTGTGAAGGACCCCTTGCCAGGTCCAGTGGGAAGGTGTGATTTCCCTCGAGATCCACACCTGAAAAAGTGCTCATCTCTCTTGGAGGGGAAAGCCTCATGGTTTTTCTTGAGATGCGGCATCTTGCTTTCGATTTATGAACGGGGACCTCAGGGACCTGCTCGTGTGGCCTCAGAAATGCCAGACACCTAGCGAGGTGCGAGGAACCTCTCGGGATTACTCTCCCGCCGGTGCTGGTCCTAAGTCGTCCTCGGGATCGGAGACCAGGAAGGGGGTTTCCTCTCCAGCGCTGACATGGATTTGGGGTACCTCTGGAGTCTCCACAGG
>SJYQ01004961.1:0-12983 GCA_006410935.1 Redunca redunca
TTGGACTCTGGGGGAGAGAGAGAGGGAGAGGGTGGGATGAGATGCGAGAATGGCATTGAAACATGTATACTATCATGTAAGAAACGAATCGGCAGTCGATGTCCGATGCAGGATACAGGACGCTTGGGACTGGTGCAAGGAGAGGACCCAGAGAGATGGTATGGGGTGGGAGGTGGGAGGGGATTCATGTTTGGGAACGCATGTACACTCGTGGTTAATTCATATCAATGTTTGACAAAACCAATACAGTAATGTAAAGTAAACTAAAGTTAAAATAAAAATTAAAAAGAAAAGAAAAGAAAATTTGCATCTTGGTGGTTGGTCTCCATACTCCCTTCTTTAAAAAATCTGATTCTACCACCTCCTGATACTCAGTGTAAATTTCCCAGTGAGCATGCTGCCACAAGGACATCAATACAGTCCCTAGCACGGGCCCTGAGCCTCTCTGGATATCCCTGGTCAACAGGATGTCATCCAGAAAATCCAGAATGTGCTCCTGTTGAGAGCTTTATTTAATTTTATTTTTAAATTGTTTTTGTTGAAATAAATACAAAGTATTTTTTAAATTCTCACACAAAAATATATAGACTGTCTAACTATGTGTCTGGACATAGTTTGAGAAACACTGGAGTAGACCATATTCTGGGTGCAGTCAAATGAGACTTTGCTTTCATACTGGTAAAAGTGATTTCATTGGCAAGACACCTCCCAAAGCTGTTTTACTCAGTTGCAAGATTTTCTGCTTATCTGCTTGTTTGTTTGGTTAACTGTGCAACTGAAGAACTGATTGGCAAGCAGGTTCTGATCCTCAAAGTTTGGAGTTCCAAGTTTGATTTGTGAAAACAGAAAATGAACCCTTCCTGCCAAGCAATCATCAAGATCTTAGCCTCCCACATCCAGAACCTGGCTCTGTGGCCAACAATGCTATCTAAATTCAGTTCTTCCTACTTTCATTTATTAAAGTGGTTCTTCAAAGTGATAAGAAAACTGTCATAACATTTAAATTTGACGGAAAGAGTTTGGAAGTCTTTTAGGTCACTCTAAACTAGCCGCCATTTATTTTAAAACGGGCACTTGCATGACGCACATTTGCTGTGACCTAACGAAGATGGACCTATTTAAGCTCAAATAAATCATTGATAAAAGGAGAAGGAACACTTTCCACTGAGGCATCAGGATCAGAGTTTTAAACAGGCTTTGAATAGCAATAGGTCAGAACAGTGTCAAAGCCTTGGGCCACCTGACTTCTCTCAGCTCCTGAGCTGAGAATGAGTAATGGACTCTGGGAGAGTGAGGCTACACGCTAAAAATGTCGTGTTTATTTTGGGAAAAATAAACTATACTAAGATGGCAAGAGCTTCCCTGGTGGCTCAGATGGTAAGAATCTGCCTGCAATGCGGGAGACTCAGGTTCAATCCCTGTGTTAGGAAGATCCCCTGAAGAAGGAAATGGCAACCCACTCCAGTATTCCTGCCTGGAGAATCCCATGGAAAAAGGAGCCTAGAAAGCTACAGTCCACAGCGTCACAAAGAGTCGGACATGACTGAAGTGACTTGGCAAGGCAAGATGGCAAGAAGTAGTGAGGGTAATTTGACACAGTAAATGGTGTTGACATCAAAATTAGCTATGCAGGTTGTTAAAAGTCACATGAGCCCAGGAGGCATCACTTACATTATAGCTTGTATGGATGTTCTCCACTCAGGGTCATGCCCCGGAAGTTTTCCAGTGTGTGCTCTGGGACAGACATTCTCTGGAATTTTTACCATATACACCATCATCATCAGTTTTTAGGTATGTGTTCTGAGGGTGGTTTTATTTAGATGTCCAAGTTACTCAGTCATGTCCGACTCTTTGCAACCCCATGGACTGTAGCCTACCAGTCTCCTCAGTCCATGGAATTTTCCAGGCAAGGGTACTGGAGTGGGTTGCCATTTCCTTCTCCAGAGGATCTTCCCAACCCAGGGATCGAACCTGGGTCTCTCACATTTCGGGCAGATGCTTTACTGTCTGAGCCACCAGGGAAGCCCAATATTCGAAGTCCAAAAGCATATCCATTATATCACGGAGTCACCCTAAGAAACAAAGTGATGCATCTTATACTAAAAGGAAAAAAAAGTTCCTATACTGGATCTTTGGTTCTTAAGTTTACTTGGAGGGAGAAAAATACTGTTCTGGCCTGGTATAATCCAAAATAAGGACACCAATCACCATTAAAAGAACACATTTCAAAGTAAAAAAATACCTACTAACAAAATCAATTGCTGTGTGTTTTTTAAGTCTTTTATTTCCATAGGCTAATGGTATTTGTACAATTTCCATAGGCTAATTGTATTTCAAATCCTAAAAGATGATGCTGTGAAAGTGCTGCACTCAATATGCCAGCAAATTTGGAAAACTCAGCAGTGGCCACAGGACTGGAAAAGGTCAGTTTTCATTTCAATACCAAAGAAAGGTAATGCCAAAGAATGCTCAAACTACTGCACAATTGCACTCATCTCACATGCTAGCAAAGTAAACCTCAAAATTCTCCAAGCTAGGCTTCAACAGTACATGAACCGTGAATTTCCAGATGTTCAAGCTGAATTTAGAAAAGGCAGAGGAACCAAAGATCAAATTGCCAACATCTTCTGGATCATCAAAAAAGCAAGAGAGTTCCAGAAAAACATCTATTTCTGCTTTATTGACTATGCCAAAGCCCTTGACTATGTGGATTACAATAAACTGTGGAAAATTCTTCAAGAGATGAGAATATCAGACCACCTGACCTGCCTCCCAAGAAATCTGTATGCAGGTCAAGAAGCAACAGTTAAAACTGGACAGAACAACACACTGGTTCCAAATTGGGAAAGGAGTACACCAAGTCTGTATACTGTCACCCGGCTTATTTAACTTATGTTCAGAGTACATATGAGAAATTCTGGACTGGATGAAACACAAACTGGAATCAAGATTGTCAGGAGAAATATCCAAAACCTCAGATATGCAAATGATGCCACCCTTATGGACAAAGGTGAAGAAGACCTCAAGAGCCTCTTGAAGAAAGTGAAAGAGGAAAGTGAAAAGTTTGGCTTAAAACTCAACATTCAGAAAACTAAGATCATGGCATCTTGCCCCATCAGTTCATGGCAAATATATGGGGAAATAATGGAAACAGTGACAGACTTTATTTTGGGGGGCTCCAAAATCATGCAGATGGTGATTGCAGCCATGAAATTAGACACTTGCTCCTTGGAAGAAAAGATACAACCAACCTAGACAGCATATTAAAAAGCAGAGACATTACTTTGCCCACAAAAGTTTGTCTAGTCAAAGCTATGGTTTTTCCTTTAGTCATGTATGAATATGAGAGTTGGACTATAAAGAAAGCTGAGTGCCAAAGAATTGATGCTTTTGAACTGTGGTGTTGGAGAAGACTCTTGAGAGTCCCTTGGACAGCAAGGAGATCCAACCAGTTCATCCAAAAGGAAATCAGTCCTGAATATTTATTGGAAGGACTGATGCTGAAGCTGAAGCTGCAATACTTTGGCTACCTGATGCAAAGAACTGACTCATTTGAAAAGACCCATATGTTGGGAAAGATTGAAGGTGGGAAGAGAAGGGGATGACAGAGGATGGTTGGATGGCATCACTGACTCAATGGGCATGAGTTTGAGTAAGCTCCAGGAGTTGGTGATGGACAGGGAAGCCAGGTGTGCTGCAGTCCATGGAGTCGCAAAGAATTGGACATGACTGAGTGACTGAAATGAACTAAACTGAATTGTATTTGATAATAAGAATCTGCTTTGGCTATTTCTATAAGCGATGAAGTTCTGGTTTCAAAATTAATTCCTCTGATTAACATATGCAATTTATTTGATATGAATTTTAATTGACTAGGAAGAAAAAGAAAGGCAAATTTTCACTGAGAAGCTACTATAGTTTATGGATTATGTTGTACATAGTAACATGTACTTTTCTCACTTAATTCTCATTGTAAGTTTACAGAATTAGCATTATAATCTGTATTTTTACAGATTAGCAAAGAGGATGAAAGCAAGAAAGAAAAAGATAAACTAAAATTATTTACTTCTTTTATAATATTGCATTCAGAAGATCATATTAAACTTTAAACTTTGTGAATTTTGTTCACATTTTCAAAAATGACAGATTACACTTTAAAGATGAAGTAATTGAAATAAATATCAATAAAGGAATGTTCCACATGGAATCCGTCTTTTTGTTCCTCTTGATTCTAGGTGAACCCTGTACGACCACTGCTAACCTCAAGTTTAGGTCCCCAGAGAAAAACAACTCTGTTATAGGAAATTATAATAAATAATGTTTGACACTTTTATAAAATCACAAGAAAAAGATGAAAAGTTTGGGAGAAAGACAAGCAGATGATATTATTAATTATGAGGGAAATGCAAATCAAAATTACAGTGAGGTATCACCTCACACCAGTCAGAATGGCCATCATCAAAAAAATTTACAGCAATACACTCTGGAGAGGGTGTGGAGTAAAGGGAACCCTCCGACACGGCTGGTGGGAATGTAAACTGATGCAGCCACAATGGAAACCAGTATGCTGTGTTCTGCTGTGAGTAGTTGCTCAGTCATGTCCAACTCTTTGTGGCCCCATGGACTGTAGCTCGCCAGGCTCCTCTGTCCATGGGGATTCTCCAGGCAAGAATACTGGAGTGGGTGTCCATGCCCTCCTCTGGGGAATCTTTCCAACCCAGGGATTGAACCCAGGTCTTCTGCATTGCAGGCAGATTCTTTACCATCTGAGCCACCAGGGAAGCCCAAGAATACTGGAGTGGGTAGCCTATCCCTTTTCAGGGGATCTTCCCAAACCAGGGATTGAACCAGAGTCTCCTGCATTGCAGGCGGATTCTTCACCAGCTGAGCTACCAGGGAGGCCCTTGGAAAACAGTATGAATGTTCCTTAAAAAACAAAAACTAGAGCTACCATGTGATTCAGCATTCCCATTCCTGGGCACATATCCAAAGAAAACCAAAATCCCAAAAGATACATGCATCCCAATATTCATAGCAGCAGCAGCTGCTGCTGCTGCTAAGTCGCTTCAGTCATGTCGAACTCTGTGCAACCCCACAAACGGCAGCCCACCAGGCTCCCCTGTCCCTGGGATTCTCCAGGCAAGAACACTGGAGTGGGTTGCCATTTCCTTCTCCAATGCATGGAAGTGAAAAGTGAAAGTGAAATCCCTCAGTACTATTTACAATAACCAGGCCATGGAAACAACCTAAATGACCATCAACAGAGGAATGGATAAAGAAAATGTGCTACAAATATACAGTAGAATATTACTCAGCCATAGAAAAGAATGAAATAATGTTATTTGCAGCTGGATGGACCTGGAAATTGTCATACTGAGTAATATAAGACGGACAAAGTGATATGATATCACTTATATATGGAATCTTAAAAGAGAGTACAAATTAACTTATCTACAAAACAGAAACAGAGTTACAGATGTAGAGAACAAACATCATTATCAGGGGGTAAGGTGGGGGATAAATTGGGATATTGGAGTTGACATATGCACACTGCTACATATGAAACAGATAACCAATAAGGACCTACTGTATAGCACAGGGAACTCTATTCAATATTCTCTGATGATCTATGTGGGAAAAGAATCTAAAAAAAGGTGGATATATATGATTCACTTTTCCATACACCTGAAACTAACACAACTACAATCCAGTCAAATCAACTATATACTCCAATAAAAATTCTTAAAAAAAGAGGAGATCCATGAAGGCAACATGGGCAGAAATGAAAGCTTCCCTTTCCCCTGGATTCTAGTACTGATCTCTGTGGTTGTTCCCTCTATGATCACACTCTCTCTCAGCCATGATTTTAAAAATTAATTAAGGAAACATATTATCAACTTTTAATAATTAAGGAAGAATGGGAGGTTAGAAAGACAGTAACATTAAAACATTGAGAAGGGAGGAAAAATAAACTATGGATTAAAATGGGAGACTAAAAAGTCTAATGAAGGCAAAAGATTAACAGTCAAAATCATAAAAGAAAATAAATGACATGTAAAATACAGTATAAAAGGCTAGAGGTCAATGAGATTAAAGGCTAAAACTCTAAAAGCAAAAGAGATAAAGGACAAAAATTCATGAGATAAAATTTTAGACAAAACCCATATAAACATAGACAATTAGGGATTAAGAGCAGGAATCAGGAGATAAAAAAGAAAATGTAAAAAATAAACAGGAAAACATCACTATAAAAGGATTAAGGACAATTTTGTGTAAAGGTCTGAAAACAAAAAGTTGAAGTTTAGAAAAGTCATTGGAAAGAAATGGTAGAGCATGAGAGTAGACCTAGTGGAGAGCGACGTGGAAATTCTCCACAGCTCTTGGGCTGAGCCTTTTTCCCCTCATAAGAAGCTTCCTTTGAAATGGGGTTGTTTTTGCAGGTAGAGTGGAAAGCAATCTTACAAACATATTCCTTGAGTCTTCCTAAAGCATCAAACAGAAACCAAAGCCAACTGACCTCTAGACTCTAGGCAAGCCCCACAAAGAAGCTAAGGCTCTTTAAAAGGCAAAAGCTAGACATTGTCTCTGAGGAGTCAGATAGTAAATACTGCACTCTCTGCAGCCATAAAGTCACTGAAATTCTCATCTCTGTGCTTGCAGCCTCAAGCCTCAAAGCAGCCATAGATAACATACATGCACGGGTGGGGCTGCGTCCTAGTGAACCTCTGTACACTAACACAGGGAGCAGGCTGGCCTCGAGCTCTTGAGCTGCAGTTCCTCAGCTCCAGGCGGTCCTTAGTGAGGAAGACGGGGAGAATGGAGGACTTGAAGGGTGTCCTGGAGCTGAACTACCTCACGAACCTAAACTGCTCAACTCAGGGCGGAAATACAGAAGAGAAATAAACATTTTTCTCCTTTAAATCATAAAAAAAAAAAAAAAAAAGACAAAAGCTAGAGAAGAAATGACCAACTAACGCCAGTCCAGGTTCAATGCAGGATTCAGGATGCTTGGGGCTGGTGCACTGGGATGATACAGAGGGATGGTACAGGGAGGGAAGTGGGAGGGGGGTTCAGGATGGGGAACATGTGTACACCTGTGGTGGATTCATGTTGATGTATGGCAAAACCAAGACAATATTGTAAAGTAGTTAGCCTCCAATTAAAATAAATAAATTTAAATTTTAAAAAAAGAAAAAAAAGAGGTCATGGAGAAGGGGTGAATATGAATTTTTTAAAACCAAACCTCTTCATACCAGCCTTGCAAAGAGGCAAAGCTTAGACAATTCATGAGAAGGCATTTTTATACAGAGGTTAACAAACACAGAATTCATAGCTCAAAGAACTAGTACAGGTAATATTTAAATAGTTGTCAAAAAGATTTGGAAGAGTTAAAACTGGCGGGATGCAGTGTAAAAGAATTGACAGACATGCCTAGGGTTCTAGTTCCAGATCTGCCACTGGCTGGCTGTGTGAACTTCAGTAAAGCTTTTTATGTTCTTGCATCTCTGTTCATACATCTACAAGAGGAATTAAAATGGCTAATATTAAGAAAATGAGCTTCTGTCATACATACACTGAATATTGGGCTGAATCGGTCATGGATCTAGGTCTGTTAACGGAGATGAAAATATTCTTAGGAGGGCTAGAAGACTGAGTAAATGAAAGCAATGATGAGGCATAAGACAACAGGGCTATTAAGAAATAGAAATGCATGGCTCCTCCGAAGATCAGGGTCCTTCTCAGCTATATTGTCATGCTGAAATGTAGACAGCTAATCTTCAGATTTTTCTATAGAAGTCATAAAATTTTAAATGTGAAATCTCTTGATTTTTTTCATACCATTAACTTATTTAAAATTTTTTTTAAACTACTATGTGAGACAGCTGAAAAACGCCTGCCAGTTCAGTCTGGCCTGTGAGTCACTCCTCTCAAACTCTACTGACCTCTAATACATTAGTCAATACATCTGCCTCAAAGGATAGTGTAGGTTTCTCCGAAGTCTGACTGGCTCAAGGCAGAAGTACACTTATAGAAGCTTCAGCTCTCAAATCACTGGATTTATTTCTGTAAGGTCGGAAATAATGCCCCTTCTTGCCATTTCTGATTTTAGCAATTTGAATCTTATCTCTTTTTTTTTCATAGTGGATCTAACTAAATAAAATTTATCAATTCTATTGAACTTTTCAAAGAACAAACTTTTGATTTCACCTGTTTTTCTAGCTTCAATTTTATTTATTATTTATTAAAGATTATGCTATAATCTTATTTTTTTTCTTTTTGATTGCTTTGGTTTTAGTTTTTTCTCTTCTGGTTCCTTTATTTTTAACTTTTTATTTTGTGTTGGGGTATAGCCAATTAGCAATGTTTTGATAGTTTCAGGTGAACAGCAAAGGGACCCAGCTATACATACACGTTTATCCATTTTCCCCCAAACTTGCCTCCCATCCAGGCTGCCACGTAACATTAAGCAGAGTTCCACAGGTCCTTGTTGATTATCCATTTTAAATAGCAGCGTGTATATGTCGATCTCAAATTCCCTGACTTCCCTTCCCCTCATCCCTGCCCCTCTCATCCTTCAACCATAAGTTGGTTCTTGAAGTCTGAGTCTGTTTCTGTTTTGTAAGTTCATCTGTATCATTTCTTTTTAGATTCCACATATAAGGGACGCCAAAAATATTTCTCCTTCTTTGTCTAGTTATTTTTAGATTATCAATTTAAAATCTTTCTTCTTTTTACATATAGGTATCGACAACAATAAATTTCTCCCTAATAACAGTTTCAGCAGTACCCTATAATTTTAGCACACTGTCTTTATTTTCACTCACCCCAAAGTATTTTTTTGAGATAGGAGGAGCAACTGCTGCTCTTTACTGGAGCAGCCATGAAGAGAGACCCCACGTTCAAGGAAAGAGAAACCCAAGACAGTAGGAACCGAGAGAGGGGACCAGAGGGCAGACAGATGGAAACTACAATCACAGACAACTAGCCAATCTGATCACATGGACCACAGCCTACTCTAACTCAATGAAACTAAGCCATGCCGTGTGGGGCCACCCAAGACAGACGGGTCATGGTGGAGAGGTCTGAAAGAATGTGGTCCACTGGAGAAGGGAATGGCAAACCACTTCAGTATTCTTGCCTTGAGAACCCCATGAACGTTACGAAAAGGCAAAGAGATAGGACACTGAAAGATAAACTCCCCAGGCTGGTAGGTGCCCAACATGCTACTGGAGATCAGTGGAGAAATAACACCAGAAAGAATGAAGGGATGAAGCCAAAGCAAAAACAATACCCAGCTGTAGATGTGGCTGGTGATACAAGCAAGGTCCGATGCTGTAACGAGCAATATCACATAAGAACCTGGAATGTCAGGTCCATGAATCAAGGCAAATTGGAGGCGGTCAAACAGGAGATGACAAGAGTGAACGTCAGCATTCTGGGAATCAGCAAACTAAGATGGACTGGAATGGGTGAATTTAACTCAGATGACCGTTATATCTACTACGTGGGCAGAAATCCCTTAGAAGAAATGGGGTAGCCATCATGGTCAACAAAAGAGTCTGAAATGCATTGCTTGGATGCAATCTCAAAAACGACAAAATGATCTCTGTTCGTTTCCAAGCAAACCATTCAATATCATGGTAATCCAAGTTAAGCCCCGACCAAAAGAAGCTCAAGTTGAACAGTTCTATGAAGACCTACAAGACCTTCTAGAACTAACACCCAAAAAAGATGTCCTTTTCATTATAGGGGACTGGAATGCAAAAGTAGGAAGTCAAGAAACACTCGGAGTAACAGGCAAATTTGGACTTGGAATACAGAGTGAAGCAGAGCAAAGGCTAATAGAGTTCTGCCAAGAGAACGCACTGGTCATAGCAAACACCCTCTTCCAACAACACAAGAGAAGCCTCTACACAGGTACAATACTAGATGGTTAACACTGAAATCAGATTGATTATATTCTTTGCAGCCAAAGATGTAGAAGCTCTATATAGTCAGCAAAAACAAGACTGGGAGCTGACTGTGGCTCAGATCATGAACTCCTCATTGGCAAATTCAGACTGAAATTGAAGAAAGTGGAGAAAACTACTAGACCATTCAGGTATGACCTAAATAAAATCCCTTATGACTATACAGAGGAAGTGAGAAATAGATTTAAGGGCCTAGATATGATAGACAGAGTGCCTGATGAACTATGGATGGAGGTTCACGACATTGTACAGGAGACAGGAATCAAGACCATCCCTAAAAAAAGAAATGCAAAAAAGCAAAATGGCTGTTTGAGAAGGACTTACAAATAGCTGTGAAAAGAAGGGAAGTGTAAAGCAAAGGAGAAAAGGAAAGATATACCCATTTGAATGAAGAGTTCCAAAGAGTAACAAGGAGAGATAAGAAAGCCTTCCTTAGCGATCAATGCAAAGAAATAGAGGAAAACAGCAGAGTGGGAAAGACTAGAGATCTCTTTAAGAAAATTAGAGATACCAAGGGAACATTTCATGCAAAGATGGGCTCGATCAAGGACAGAAATGATATGGACCTAACAGAAGCAGAAGCAGAAGATATTAAGAAGAGGTGGCAAGAATACACAGAAGAACTACAAAAAAAGATCTTCACAATCCAGATAATCACGATGGTGTGATCACTCATCTAGAGCCAGACATCCTGGAATGTGAAGTTAAGTGGGCCTTAGAAAGCATCACTATGAACAAAGCTAGTGGAGGTGATAGAATTCCAGTTGAGCTATTTCAAATCCTGAAAGATGACGCTGTGAAAGTGCTGCATTCAATATGCCAGCAAATTTGGAAAACTCAGCAGTGGCCACAGGACTGGAAAAGGTCAGTTTTCATTCCAATCCCAAAGAAAGGCAATACCAAAGAATGTTCAAACTACTGCATAAATGCACTCATCTCACAAGCTAGTAAAGTAATGCTTAAAATTCCCCAAGCCAGGCTTCAGCAGTACATGAACCATGAACTCCCAGATGTTCAAGTTGATTTTAGAAAAGGCAGAAGAACCGGAGATCAAATTGCCAACATCCACTGGATCATGGAAAAAGCAAGAGAGTTCCAGAAAAACATCTATTTCTGCTTTATTGACTATGCCAAAACCTTTGACTGTGTGGGTCACTACAAACTGTGGAAAATTCTTAAAGAGATGGGAATACCAGACCACCTGACCTGCCTCTTGAGAAACCTGTATGCAGGTCCGGAAGCAACAGTTAGAACTGGACATGGAACAACAGACTGGTTCCAAATAGGAAAAGGAGTTCGTCAAGGCTGTATATTGTCAACCTGCTTATTTAACTTATATGCAGAGTACATCATAAGAAATGCTGGGCTGGAGGAAGAACAATTGCTGGGAAAAATATCAATAACCTCAGATATGTAGATGACAACACCCTTATGGCAGAAAGTGAAGAAGAACTAAAGAGCCTCTTGATGAAAGTGAAAGAGGAGAGTGAAAAAGTTGGCTTAAGGCTCAACATTTAGAAAACTAAGATCATGGCATCTGGTCCCATGATGTCATAGCAAATAGATGGGGAAACAGTGTAAACAGTTCAGTTAGGTGATTTGCATAACTGGAAAGTGAATCACTTCAATAAGGCTAATACACAGACTTTAAAAAATAAAAAAAAATTTCTGCAAAAGTGATGATAATCACAAGGAACAGCAAAACAATGAACATGAAGATATGGAAAAGGACATCAAAATCATAAAATGTGGGGGAGGAAAGTAAGAAAATGTAAATTTTCCTTTTTCTTTTTTTTTTTTGAAAAAGTGTTTGACGCTATATGGCTACCATTCTATAGCAAGTAGATATAGGAATGGGTTATATAATTGAAAAACAAGGCAACCACAAATCAAAAACAAACAATAGATTTACAAAAACAAAAAAAGAAGACAACTCTAACAATAATACAAAAGAAAATCATCAAAACACAAAAGGAAAAAGGGAAAAAGAAGAAATATAAAATCAATAGGAAAACAAGGTGGCAATAATAATAAATGGCAATAAATACATATCTATCAATAATTATCTCAAATGTGAATGGACTAAGTGTCCCAATCAAAAGACATAGAGTGGCAGACTGGGTTAAAAACTGAGAGCCTACAACATGCTGCCTACAAGAGATCCCTTTCAGAACAAACAACATACGTAGACTGAAAGAAAGCAGGTGGAAATTTTTTTTTATGTAAATGAAACTAAAAAGAAAGCATGGGTCACAATATTCATATCAGACAAAATGCACTTTAAAACAAAGGTTAAAGGTACAAGATACTATATAATGATTAAAAGGGTCCATATAGGAAAAGATACTACACTCATCCACACGTATGTGCGCAATATCAGTTCAGTTCAGTCAGTCAGTCATGTCTGACTCTTTGTGACAGCATGGACTACAGCACGCCATGCTTCCCTGTCCATCAACAACTTCCACAGCATGCTCAAACTCATGTCCATCGAGTTGGTGATGCTATCCACCCATCCCATCCTCTGTCGTCCCCTTCTCCTTTGCCTTCAATATTTCCCAGCATCACGGTCTTTTCCAAGGAGTCAGTTATTTGCATCAGGTGGCCAAAATATTAGAGTTTCAGCTTCAGCATCAGTCCTTTCAATGAATATGCAGGACTGATTTCCTTTAGGGTTGACTGGTTTGACCTCCTTGCTGTCCAAGGGACTCTCAAGGGACTTTTGCAACACCACAGCTCAAACGGCAAATTTTTCAGAGTTCCTCTTTGTTCATGGTCCTACTCTTACATCCATACATGACTACTGGAAAAACCATAGCTTTGACTTTATGGACAATTGTTGGAAAGCAATGTTTCTGTTTTTTAACATGCTGTCTATGTTTGTTATAGCTTTTCTTCCAAGAAGCAAGCAGCTTTTAATTTCTAGGCACAAAATAAGCCTCAACAAATTAAAGAGGACAGAAAATATTTCAAGCATCTTTTCTGAACACAACTATATGAAAGGAAAAATCA
>SJYQ01004965.1:0-23239 GCA_006410935.1 Redunca redunca
TCCTGGATAGTTTTATTTGGGTGTTTTACTGTTTTAAGTAAGTAAATAGGAACTCACCAGGGATTTAGCATTCTCCTGATGTGTCAGTTCAAAAGACAACCGTTTTCTCTGTCCTTATGGAGGCCTGCCAATGGGGAAGTATACATTGATGAGACTAAAATATTAGGTTCTTGATTATTTGTGACTATTAAGATGGCTGGATGGCATCACTGACTCGATGGACCTGAGTCTGAGTGAACTTTGGGAGTTGCTGATGGACAGGGAGGCCTGGCGTGCTGCGATTCATGGGGTCGCAAAGAGTCGGACACGACTGAGTGACTGAACTGAACTGAAAGAGACCACAGCACTTCACTAGAAAATAATAGTTTGATACATTTGACAATTTAATTTTTACATGGACAATTGTATTCATTCTTAACATTTTTTTTATCACCCTCAGTATTCTTTTATTTACCACCAATTTTCATGTAGGGATAACCTTATATAAGGTATGCCTATAATGTTTTCTGTATAATCATAAGGGATTTGATTTAGGTCATACTTGAATGGTCTAGTGGTTTTCCCTACTTTCTTCAACTTAAGTCTGAATTTGGCAATAAAGAATTCATGATCTGAGCCACAGTCAGTTCCTGGTCTTGTTTTTCCCGACTGTATAGGACTTCTCCATCTTTGGCTGCAAAGAATAGAATCAATCTGATTTTGGTATTGACCATCTGGTAATGTACATGTGTTGAGTCTTCTCTTAGGTTGTTGGAAGAGGGTATTTGCTATGACCAGTGCGTTCTCTTGGCAAAACTCTGTTAGCCTTTGACCTGCTTCATTCTGTATTCCAAGGCCAAATTTACCTGTTACTCCAGATATCTCTTGACTTCCTACTTTTGCATTCCAGTCCCCTATAATGAAAAGTACATCTTTTTGCATGTTAGTTCTAAAAGGTCTTGTAGGTCTTCACAGAACTGTTCAACTTCAGCTTCTTTGGCATTACAGGTCAGGGCATAGACTTGGATTACTGTGATATTGAATGGTTTGCCTTGGAAACAAACAGAGATCATTTGGTCGTTTTTGAGATGGCACCCAAGTACTGCATTTCAGATTCTTTTCTTGACTATGATGGCTACTCCATTTCTTCTAAGGGATTCTTGTCCACAGTTGTAGATATAATGGTCATCTGAGTTAAATATACCCATTCCAGTCCATTTTAGTTCACCGATTCTTAAAATGTTGATGTTTACACTTGCTATCTCCTCTTTGACCACTTCCAATTTGCCTTGATTCATGGACCTAACATTCCAGATTCCTATGAAATATTGTTCTTACAGCATCAGACTTTACCTCCATCACCAGTCACATCCACAACTGGGTTGTTTTTACTTTGGCTCCATCTTTTCAATCTTTCTGGAGTTATTTCTCCACTGATCGCCAGTAGCATATTGGGCACCTACTGACCTGGGGCTTCTCTGATCAGTCAGGTGGTGAAGAATCTGTCAGCAATGCAGGAGACCTCAGTTTGATTCCTGAGTTGGGATAATCCACTGGGGAAGGGATAGGCTACTCATTCCAGTATTCTTGGGCTTCCCTTGTGGCTCAGCTGGTAAAGAATCTGCCTGCAGTGTGGGATACCTGGGTTCAATCTCTGGGTTTGGAAGATCCCCTGGAGAAGGGAAAGTCTACCCACTCCAGTATTCTGGCCTGGAGAATTCCATGGACTGTATTCCATGGGGTCACAAAGAGTACACAACTGAGTACTTTCACTTTTCACTTTCACTTTTCACTTTCACTAACCTGGGAAGTTCTTCTTTCAGTTTATCTTTTTTGCCTTTTCATACTGTTCATGGGGTTCTCAAGCCAAGAATACTGAAGTGGCTTGTCATTCCCTTCTCCAGTGGACCACGTTTTGTCAGACCTCTCCACCATGACCTGTCCATCTTGGGTGGCTGTACACTGAATGGCTCATGGTTTCATTGACTTAGACGAGACAAGGATGTTGTCCATGGGATCAGTTTGATTGAATTGAAGAAAGTAGGGAAAAACACTAGACCATTCAGGTATGACCTAAATCAAATCCCTTACGATTATACAGTGGAAGTGACAAATGGATTCATGGGATCAGATCTGACAGACAGAGTGCCTGAAGAACTATGGATGGAGGTTAGTGACATTGTACAGGAGGCAGTGATCAAACCATCCACAAGAAAAAGAAATGCAAAAAAGGTAAAATTGTTGTTTGAGGAGGCCTTACAAATAGCTGAGAAAAGAAAAGAAGCTAAAGACAAAGGAGAACAGGAAAGATATACTTTGAATGCAGAGTTCCAAAGAATAGGAAGGAGAGATAAAACAGCCTTCCTCAGTGTTCAGTGCAAAGATACAGAGGAAAACAATAGAATGGGGAAGACTAGAGAGCTCTTCAAGAAGATTAGAGATACCAAGGGAACATTTCATGCAAAGATGGGCTCTATAAAGGACAGGAATGGTATGGACCTAACAGAAGCAGAAGATATTAAGAAAAGATGGCAAGAATACACAGAAGAACTGTACAAAAAAAGATCTTCATGACTCAGATACTCACGATGATGTGATCACTCACCTAGATCCAGACAGCCTGGAATGTGAAGTCAAGTGGGCCTTAGGAAGTATCACTACAATCAAAGCTAGTGGAGGTGATGGAATCTCACTTGAGCTATTTCAAATCCTAAAAGATGATGCTGTGAAAGTGCTACACTCAATATGCCAGCAAATTTGGAAAACTCAGCAGTGGCCACAGGACTGGAAAAGTTCATTTTCATTCCAATCCCAAAGAAAGGCAATGCCAACGAATGCTCAAACTACCGCACAATTGCACTCATCTCACATGCTAGCAAAGTAATCCTCAAAATTCTCCAAGTGAGGCTTTAATAGTACGTGAACTGTGAACTTCCAGATGTTCATGTGGATTTAGAAAAGGCAGAGGAACCAGGGATCAAACTGCCAACATCCATTGGATCACTGAAAAAGCTAGAGAGTTCCAGAAAAACATCTACTTCTGCTTTATTGACTACACCAAAACCTTTGACTATGTAGATCACACCAAACTGCAAAATTCTGAAAGAGATGGGAATACCAGACCACCATACATTCCTCCTGAGAAGCCTGTTTACAGGTCAGGAAGCAACAGTTAAAACTGGACATGGAACAATAGACTGGTTCCAAATAGGAAAAGGAGTACGTCAATGCTGTATATTGTCACCCTGCTTATTTAACTTCTAGGCAGAGTACATCATGAGAAACGCTGGACTGGAAGAAGCACAAGCTGGAATCAAGATTGCCAGGGGAAATATCAAGAACCTCAGATATGCAGATGACACCACACTTATGACAGAAAGAAAAAATGAACTAAGGAGTCTCTTGATGAAAGTGAAAGAGGAGAATGAAAAAGTTGGCTTAAAATTCAACATTCAATGCCATTCTCCAATACAATATTGTAAAGTAATTAGCCTCCAATTAAAATAAATAAATTTAAATTTTAAAAAAATCCAGAAAAAAACCCCTCAACATTCAGAAAACTAAGATCACATCATCTGGTCCCATCACTTCATGGCAAATAGATGGAGATACAATGGAAACAGTGAGAGACTTTGTTTTGGGGGGCTCTAAAATCATTGCAGATAGTGACTACAACCATGAAATTAAAAGATGCTTCTTGGAAGAAAATCTATGACCAACCTAGACAGCATACTAAAAAGCAGAGACATTACTTTGTCAACAAGATCCATCTTAGTCAAGGCTATGGTTTTTCCAGTAGTCATGTATGGATGTGAGAGTTGGACTATAAAGAAAGCTGAGCGCCAAAGAATTGATGCTTTTGAAGTGTTGGAGAAGACTCTTGAGAGTCCCTTGGACTGCACGAGGATCAAACTTTGACTAAGTGAAATCAGTCCTGAATGTTTATTGGCCACCTGATGCAAATAACTGACTCACTGGAAAAGTGCCTTATGCTGGGAAAGATTGAAGGTGAGAGGAGAAAGAGACAACAGAGGATGAGATGGTTGGATGGCATCACCAACTCAATGGACATGCGTTTAAGTAAGCTCTGTGATTTGGTGATGGACAAGGAAGCCTGGCATGCTGTAGTCCATGAAGAGTCAGACACAACTGAGTGACTGAACTGAACTGATATTTTTGACATTTCAGTTAGCTAAAATAGTTTGATGATTTTATCAATTATAGGACTAACTAAATTAAAAAGTGGAGTTCAGTCATATCATAATCTTGTTTTTGTTATCTTTATATTTCTTGGCAAATAGAAAATACCTAGATATACATAATCTTGTATATCTGCATGGTTCAGGTGTACCAAGGTAGACACCACCTAGAATAGATAAATCTTGACTGGCAGTTTGGAAACTTCCTCATTCACAGTAGAAGAAGCAAAGATCCAATGTAGATATGTAGCTTATAATTTAACACTCTGACATCAAAGCTGGATATGATACAAGGGCAGTAAACACTTAACTCTATAAGGATGAGCAGCTAATGTGGTAAAATAATATAAAAAACTATTAGTCCAGAGAAAAATTGGAATGAGAAAGAATATATTTATCTGATAATAATGATCAGCTCTTTAAGTTTAGTCATGTATGGATGTGAGAGTTGGACTGTGAAGAAAGCTGAGCACTAAAGAATTGATGCTTTTGAACTGTGGTGTTGGAGAAGACTCTTAAGAGTCCCTTGGACTGCAAGGAGAACCAACCAGTCCATCCTAAAGACCACCAGTCCTGGGTGTTCATGGGAAGGACTGATGCTGAGGCTGAAGCTCCAATACTTTGGCCTCCTGATGTAAGAGTTGACTTATTGGAAAAGACCCTGATGCTGGGAGGGATTGGAGGCAGGAGGAGAAGGGGATGACAGAGGATGAGATGGCTGCATGGTATGACTGACTCGATGGACATGAGTTTGGGTGAACTCTGGGAGTTGGTGATAGACAGGGAGGCCTGGCGTGCTGCAGTTCATGGGGTCACAAAGAATCAGACGCAACTGAGAGACTGAACTGAATACAGTCATTCATGCAAATAAAACCTGATTGTCCCTCCTGAAAAAAAATATATATACCCCTATATTTCGTCCACTGTTTTCTTACCAGTGCCACTGATTATCTTGTTGATCATCTTCCAAGACTTCTGGGGTTAAGATTTTGAAATTATTGGAGCAGTATTTTGAAAGCCCAGAAGCTATTTGTAATAATACCCACAAATGAAGTTTAAACTTTGGCTTTGTCCCTGCTTGCTTGGCAGTAACTTACTGAAACCTGCCTCAGTAAGTGCTTACCTAAATCTTCTTTTATATGATCTCTCTTTTATCTCATAATTACCCATCAAGACACTATGATATTTATGTTTTTCAGATTAGGGACTCTATGTTGTTAAGTTAAATAACTTGCCCTCTATATTTGAAAATTCCTGACAGTATCACCCCAAAGGGTTAACAGCTGTGTTATTATTAATATACTTTCATTGTAATACAGCAGATGTTATGGGAAAGTCATCCCCCCTGTTCTGCTCTCTACTGCTATAGGGCACCAAGCCTGACACTGGCTACCTGTTCTGTATCTGTGCAAGACCAACATTGCCTGTGCCTCAGGCATCTCAGTCAACCCAGAGGTTCTGGATTCCAAACCACTAAGGGCTTCCCAGGTGGCACTAGTGTTAAAGAACCTTCCAGCCAGTGCGGGAGACATAAGAGATGGGGGTTCAATCCCTGGATCTGGAAGATCCCCTGGAGGAGGGCATGCCAACCCACTCCAGTAGTTTTGGCTGGAGAATCCCAGGAACAGAGGAGCCTTGCAGGCCCTGGACACAACTGGAGTGACTTAGCACAGCATATCACTCTGTCCAGTGACATGATTCCAGGCTTCCCACAGCTTTCTGTTCATCTGTCAGACCTTCTTTCTTACTGACACTGCAGTAGCAAGGCTTCCTCTCACCATCCAGCAGGAAAGAGAACCCAGAACAGACACAGACCCAATTTGGGTTCTGTTTCTCAATGGTTTTAAAACATGCTTAACCACTTAAGGAGACTTTGTTGAACTTTAGTCCATGCATTCAATTACACAAGCAGTTATTGGGCATATATTATGCATAAGGCACTGTGCTATACTGTGATTAAACAAAACAGATATGTTCCCTTCCTCATGAAGCTTACAATTTAGTAGGGGAAAAAGTGTTTTTGTAGTGAATAATATTTTTCGTTATAAGATGGCTGCTTCAAGTATAAAAGCAATTCAGAATGTTATTCACTTCTCAAATGGAAGTAGGATGCTTTGTTTTGCTTATTTTCATGCACAGACCTTTCTACCCTCTCCTGTTCCCTTTATGAAACAACACTGACTCTCAGTTAGAGAATCACAAAAATTATACTGTGTGTTTCAGGCAAGAAGCTAAATGTACCATTCTTGTATATGCCTTTCCTTAATTTGTTGAAAAAATTCTCCAAATTTCTTTCCGGTTTTAAGTGTTTACCACTGTACAGAAGCATCATATTTTCTTGACTGGGATAAAATCCATCATATATAACTCTGTCAGTAATGGATTTAGTTTTAACAGATAGACTTTTTTTCTGGACACTATTTCAACATAGCACAATATGTGAGAAATATCAAAGTCATACTAAGAGCTAGATTGCATACTGAAAAGCAGAGGTATTACTTTGCCAACAAAGTTCCATCTAGTCTAGGCTATGGTTTTTCCAGTAGTCATATATGGATGTAAGAATTGGACTGTGAAGAAAGCTGAGCACTAAAGAATTGATGCTTTTGAACTGTGGTGTTGGAGAAGACTCTTGAGAATCCCTTGGACTGCAAGGAGATCCAACCAGTCCATTCTGAACGAGATCAACCCTGGGATTTCTTTGGAAAGAATGATGCGAAAGCTGAAACTCCAGTACTTTGGACACCTCATGCGAAGAGTTGACTCATTGGAAAAGACTCAGATGCTGGGAGGGGTTGGGGGCAGGAGGAGAAGGGGGATGACAGAGGATGAGATGGCTGGATGTCATCACGGACTCAATGGACGTGAATCTGAGTGAACTCCGGGAGTTGGTGATGGACAGGGAGGCCTGGCGTGCTGCGATTTATGAGGTCACAAACACTTGGACACGACTGAGCAACTGAACTAATTGAAGAGCTAAATTAGTAGCATTAAATGCATATATTACAAAAGAAGAACTGTTAGAAAGCAACTAACTGGATCTATCCCATTAATTAGTATGCATAAGCCAACATACCCAAAGAAAATATCAAAAAGGAAATAATGAAGAAAAGAACAGAAATCAATAATCTGGTAACCAAAACAGAGAAAAGAAAAATAAATCCAAAAGTTTGTTGCTTGAAAATTTTTATTGGCATTAATTATGAAAGATAATTTCATAAAATTGCTATTATATTGGGATGATGGATCAAGAATAGAAGACAAAGTGCACAAGTAATAAATGTCAAGCATGGAGGGGATCAATACAGAATGTTTTAGTCTGTTTGGGCTGCTATTTAAAAGAAAAAATCCATAGACAGGATGGCTTACAAACAAGGGAAATTCATTTCTCATAGTTCTGGAGGTTGAAAAGTCTGAGACTGAAGTACCAACAGATCTGATGTCTGGTGAGAGCCAGCTTCCAGACTCATAGATGGCCGTCTTCTCATCTGTCCTCACCTTACGGGAGGGGCAGGAGCTGCCCTGTGGTCTCTCTTATAAAAGCATTAATCCTGCACTCATGGTCACCACCCCTCCAAATACTGTCACACTAGGGAATAGGCATCAACATATGAATTTTAGAGAAAGAAACAAAAGTCTATAGCACATATTCTGTGTACAATTTATTTTTTCAAATTTTTTAAAGTAGGGAATTATTGCTCAATTATCAACTTCAGTTCTGCAAGATTGTGAAATAAAATTCCTACCATATTGGTGGGCAAGAAATGTCACAGCCGTCAATGATTTGGGGCCTCCAAATGGGAATGAGGGCTCCCAAAAGGGAACACAACGTCTGTAACCCAGCAGATGCCGCCATCCCCAGGGTGAGTGCTGAGACGCTGCTGGGGTGGGAGTGGGGAGTGGAATGCAGAAGTAGCCATCACCAGATCTGCCAGGATTTGACCCCAGATAGCTGAGGTGCATATGAAAGGACTGAATTCAGTGAACCCAGGAACTGGAATCTTCCTGTACACAGAAGAATACTAAATTCCTGAATTTGATATCTGATTTTCTTTACTTAACAACAGTCCCTGATCAGACTGACTACCCAGTTTGTTCCAAACTTCTGAATAGCCTGACTCCCTCTCCTGCCTCCTCAGGGCAGTCTCTCAGGGCTCCCTGAGATGCTGCATCCTGGGCTCAGAGTCCTTAACTGTCCACCAAATTAAAGAACTCTCTACTTTCAGGTTGTCACTATTTTTTTAGTTGACAAGATGAGTAAGTTCTAGAGATCAGATGTACAACATAGTACATTTTAGGTATAAATAGATGACTGTGCTCTTTAAAATATGTTGAAGATAATTCTCATGTTAAGTGTTCTTATTATACACATACACATAAAATGCACACAAAAATAACTCAAGGAATTCTTGGAGGTGATGGATATATTTAGTATATTGATTGTAGTGATGGTAAGATGGGTATATGTGAAGTGAAGTCACTCAGTCGTGTCTGACTCTTTGCGACCCCATGGACTCTAGCCTACCACGCTCCTCTGTCCATGGGATTTTCCAGGCAAGAGTACTGGAGTGGGTTTCTATTTCCTTCTCCAAGATGGGTATATGCATATGTCCAAACTTATCAAAGAAGCACAAGCTGGAATCAAGATTGCTGGGAAAAATATCAAGAACCTCAGATATGCAGATGACACCACCCTTATGGCAGAAAGTGAAAAGGAGTTAAAAAGCCTCTTGATGAAAGTGAAAGAGGAGAGTGGAAAAGTTGGCTTAAAGTTCAACATTCAGAAAACGACGATCATGGCATCTGGTCCCATCACTCCATGAGAAATAGATGGGGAAACAGTGGAAACAGTGTCAGACTTTATTTTGGGGGGCTCCAAAATCATTGCAGATGGTGATTGCAGCCATGAAATTAAAAGATGCTTACTCCTTGGAAGGAAAGTTATGACCAATCTAGATAGCATATTGAAAGCAGAGATATTACTTTGCCAACAAAGGTCCATCTAGTCAAGGCTATGGTTTTTCCAGTGGTCATGTATGGATGTGAGAGTTGGACTGTAAAGAAAGCTGAGTGCCGAAGAATTGATGCTTTTGAACTGTGGTGTTGGAGAAGACTCTTGAGAGTCCCTTGGACTGCAAGGAGATCCAACCAGTATATTCTGAAGGAGATCAGCCCTGGGTGTTCTTTGGAAGGAATGATGCTAAAGCTGAAACTCCAGTTCTTTGGCCACCTCATGTGAAAAACTGACTTATTGGAAAAGACTCTGATGCTGGGAGGAATTAGGGGCAGGAGGAAAAGGGGATGATAGAGGATGAAATGGCTGGATGGCATCACTGACTTGATAGATGTGAGTCTAAGTGAACTCTGGGAGTTGGTGATGGACAGGAAGGCCTGGCGTGCTGCAGTTCATGGGATCACAAAGAGTCGGACACAATTAAGTGACTGAACTGAACTGAACTGAAACTTATCAAAATGTGTGCAGTTTTTGTATATCAATTATATCTCAGTAAAGCTTAGAAAAAAAGAAAAAGAGAGGGAAGATTAGCCCAAGAACACTCAGAATATAAAATAAAAATAATTTTGTCAATAAATTTAAAATTTGAAGAAACAGCCAAGTTCATAGAAAGAGACAAGCCAGCCAACCCTCTAAAAGGAAATTCTGAGTGTTCATAAAATTATTAAACAAATTGAGTCTGTAACTTAAAATATTCCCAGAAATTCATCTTGTCAGTGTTGCTGATTTCTATCAAATATTTAAGTAAGATTTAACATCTGTGTCAAATAAAGTTCTTCCAGAGAGAAGAGAAAGTGGGAATTATTCCTAATTCAGTTCATAGGCTATTATATTCTTTTTAACAAGATGAATCAGATTTCATATTAAAAATATAAGCTGGGACTTCCCTAGCGGTCCAGTGGTTAAGACTTCATACTTCCAATGCAGGGGGTGCAGGTTTGATCCCTGGTTGGGCAACTAAGATCCCATGAACCACAGGGCACAGCCAGTGAAAAAGGAAAATGATAAAAATTAAACTAAAAATATAAGCTAGTAAACTAATAAGTAGCATTTTAAAATCTTGAAGAAAACATTAGTCTACCTAGTCAGTATTAAATGGATAAAATTTGATGATTGATTTGTATTATAGAAATACAAAAATAGAATGATATTTGAAAATTAATAAATAAAATTTACAACAGTGACAGAATAGAAGGAACAGTTTTGAACATTACAATAGAGGTAATTGCACTGTGCTGGGACCTGCCTGCTGGTCCAGTGGTCTCAATGCAGGGGGCCTGGGTTCCATCCCCAGCCAGGGAACTAGATCCCATATGCTGCAACTAAGATCTAGCAAAATTAAATAAGTAAACAAATAAGTAAGTAAACTTCTTTAAGAAAAACAAAAGTGCATTGTGCTAAGTCATTTCAGTTGTGTCCAACTCTGTGACCTCATGGACTGTAGCCCCCCAGGCTCCTCTGCCCATGTGATACTCCAGGCAAGAATACTGGAGTGCGTTGTCATGCCCTTCTCCAGGAGATCTTTCCAACCCAGAGATCGAACTCGCATCTCTAAATCTCCTGCATTGGCAGGCAGGTTCTTTACCATTAGCACCACCTGGGAAGTTGTTTATTCTTGTTAAAGAGATTTATTTTAAAAAGTATCTATAGAATTAATGTAGACAGAAAAAAAAAAAATCCTTAAGGATGAAGTGTGAAAGTCTTCCTTTTAAAATCAATAAGAAAAAAAGTATTTATCTTTTTTCTTTTCGATTTTGTATTGGAGGTTCTAGCAAGAGCAATAAGTCAAGAAAATCCAATAGTAAGAAATTCTGATTTAGTTGGTTAGGAGTGTGTCTTTGGATGGCATTTATATGGGCTCCTCCAGATGATCCTACTGTAAAAGTCCATGATCTAGAGTCTCTGCATTATAGTCTGCTATTCCTGGGGTTTGGAAGAGTAGGTGGAAGTAACTGACCAGGACCCTTGTGTCCCTAACCTAGCCTATACGGTGTCTGTTGCTACTTCTTTTACTTTACTGCTAAGGACACCCAGGTTCATACTCTGATCAACATGACTTTGACAAAGGCTGGAGAAAAGGAGAATTCTTACCAACATATTAGTTCATATGTCTTAGTCTCCCTGAGAGCTATACATAATTTTATCTATATCTTTATGTTTTCCTTCCCTTGTCCTTGAGACTGATTATGTGGAAGATGTAAGCTCCATCAGTCACTATGCATTCCTTCATCTTAGAAGGAACCTGAATGTCTAACTCCAGCCTAGGTATAAGAATTATAAATTGTCATAGAGATATCCAAATATTTGGTCATCACCACAGACACATGACAAATGTACCTATTCTTTCAGTGGAATTCTATTTTTAATCTTTATGTTCTCATCTTTTCCTCCATCCATGTATCTTTTTATGTGTTGTATTTCATAGTACAGGAAAGTGAAAACATTTGATTTCATCAGATAAATAACTATTTAAGTTTAGACAGACTTCTCCATTAGCAAACATTTCTTCCAAAAAATTAATGCTAATTGGTTGAAAAGCTACAGATAAAAGACTTCTTTTATCACTTCTGTTCTAGAAAATTTAATTGAACTATGTACATGGAATTTCAAAATTATATTAAAGTACATATTTTTATCAATTCTAGTGCTATAAATGTCATTCTCCACAAACATATGTGTTAAATTGTGATTAGCAAATAAAATATTGCAAGCAACATACACAGTATTTATCAAATTAAGTCAACCAGAGATGATAATTTTCAATCTAACTGGATTATTGTGGATCAAAATGATTGAAATTTAAAGATTAAAAATCCAATTAAAGATAATTGAACTTGTAATGACCTACAATTTGAGAGAAAAACTAATTATAATGAGAAATATTAGCATTAAGATGCTTTTGTAGAAGATTGATTTGTTCTAGCTATTTTGACTCTGTTTATTTTAACCTTGCTTGAGATGATTGAAAAAGAGCAGTTATCTTCAAGCTGTTTGATCATAACAGATGTTTAAGTGTTTAAACCTTCAGAGAAAAAATAGCGGATGATTAAATGTCACAATAAATTTATTGGAAATGAATGAATTTTAGTTCCATTGCTAAAAAAATTGTTTAAGGTGATTCAAATAATTATGTTATGCTTTCAGCCTGGATTAGCTAAAAGAAACCTCTGCAATTTTAAAATGGTCATTCACGATCAATCCCCCAAAAGCTCATTTTCTCTCCTTCATTGGAAAGAAGAGGCTGTCAGAGAGCATCTTCTCTAAAGAATCAGGGCTCACCTTTACATGGCCTCTTGGACTCTATTGTTATTGAGTAGTCAGAGTTTAAGAAGCTTGGTTAGTTTGGGAGGGTTTTTTCCTATCTAGAAGTGTTACATTAAAAATGTAGTAAGTTATGTCTTCTATGAAGCAACTAAATAGACTGAATCTTAGAAAGCTCTGATTTCATTACGTGATTATGTGTCTACTAAGTGCACCCTGCTAGGCAGTCATCTCCCATCCAGACTGAAGAGTCATCTCCCACTCATGAAGAGTCACAGGGAGTTCTGGAGAAAGTTTCCTCTATGTTTATTGAATCTCAGTGTGGATGTAAACAGACATCACTGATATTCTCTAGGTGTTGACAGAAGCTTGTACCACAGTACTCAGAGTTTAAATAAGGACTAATTAGTTAAACTGATTTTCAAGAATGTTTTTCCCTTTATTTATCTGAAAATGCATAGGTTACAAAGCATTAGGAAAGAGACAAATCAAGATACAAGTGTAATATTATAATTCATTGTCAATTAATGGATCGTGATTATTGACAATGTAAGCCAGACCCAGCGCTACATGTCTATTTCTTATGAAACGTCCTATGTACCACACACTCTGGGTTTTTTGAAAACATGTTAGTAATATTCATTCACAGCAAAAAGAAGCTAACAAAAATGTTTAAGCTTAGATGTATGAAATGATCTATATTTGTATTAAACATTAAGCTATTACGTTCAATATTTTTACATTCACTTTAGGTACCTGGATGTCTATCTACTGCTTTTGTTATAATTGAGTTAGCAGTATTTCTTGTGGGAAGTTTATTAATTTCAAGTGTACCTGGAATGATGTCATGTACGTGTGTGTGTTAGTTGCTCAGTTGTGTCTGACTCTTTGCGACCCCATGGACTGTAGTCTGCCAGGCTCCTCGGTCCATGTAATGTCCCAGGGCAACAATGCTGGAGTGGGTTGCCATTCCCTTTTCCAGGAGATCTTCCCAACCCAAGGATGAAGCTTGCATCTCCCACATCTCTTGCTTTTGGCAGATGGTTTCTCTATTACTAGTGCCACCTAGATCAGGACAATAAAGATTAAATAACTCATATGATTTGATCACAAGCCTGATAATGAAACTAAATGCCATCTAATAAGAATTTAATTAGCAGTCAGCATGTCCTTAATACTGACACATTATTCCTAGCCACACAATGTAGCCCTTTGCTCCCCAGGTGTCCAGCTAAGGTAGCATTAGAACCTTCATGGTGTCACTGGTTTTGACACTGGGGTAAATTAATGTTTTCAAACTGTGGCTCCGGAGAAGACTCTTGAGAGTCCCTTGGACCACTTGGAGATGAAACTAATCAATCGTACAGGATATCAACCCTGAATATTCATTAGAAGGACTGATGCTGAAGACAAAACTCCACTACTTTGGCCACCTGATGCGAAGAGCTGACTCATTGGAAAAGATCCTGATGCTGGGGAAAATTGAGGACAGGAGACGGGGGTGACAGAGAATGAGATGGTTGGGTGGCATCACTGACTAATGGAAATGAGACTGAGCAAACTGCAGGACACAGTGAAGGACAGGGAAAACAGTCATGCCACAGTCCATGGAGTTGCAAGAGCTGGGCATGACTAAGCAAATGAACAAGATTGCAGTGACGAGTCAGAGGCATCAAGGAACACAGCCCCTGGACCCTTTCTCTATAGTCTGTCTTCCATCTCTTTTCTCTCTTGCCCAGGGCATTGGGGAAGAGATTGTTTTCCTTGTCATCTGGGAAGTGAGTAGAAATGGCTATTTTCAGATATTCATTTTATAGTTCCCAACCCCCACAGAACATAACTTTTGGGAAAAAAAAATCAGTATTACATATTCTTTGTTTCTCCCTGCTATGTTATTTTCTCCCACCATTTAAAATAAAATTAAAACCAAAATAATGAAGTCTTTCTCTGATTCACTGAATGTCTCCCCAAGTAAGAAATATTACTGAATTAGTAAATTATTAAATAACTTCTCTTAACCTCTGAGGAGGTTCTAGATGACCTAGAGAACTATAGATGCTAAGGAATCTCATAGGCTATTTTTCATTTCTCTACATAGGTGAGTTGTGAGAGAAATGGCTCTATTCCAGAAAGCTCATTCTAAGTTGGCTTTTTACCTTTATCAACAGCTGCCTTAAAACACAAAGAATAGTGTCCCTTTCAACATTATATGTGACATTTATTTTAAGAATGAATCCTGATTTTTAACTGATATGTAGTATTTGTTCAGGTCTGTTAACTTGAGACTATTCTAATTTTCATGATCACCGTAAACTAACCTCCTAAAATGAGATGTATTTCATGAATTTATGAAATCCATGGAAACAAAATTGTCACAACTGGAACTGCTCATAGTGAAAAGAAATAATCCAGAATGGCAAAATAACATTATGTTTTTATTTATGGGACCTGTATGAACAAATTACTAGTTTTCAAGATTTTAAACACCTATGTGTAGTATATATGAAAATGTACCTATTTGTAAGTTTTTACAGTGATGTAAAATTTGGGGGGAACTTGATAATGCTATAAATCTAATGGACAAAAACTAAGTGAAGATTCTTGTCTTCTAATATATGTCTCCACTTAAATATTTTATTCTCTTTTCTTTTTTATTTTAAAAGTTATTTTAAATTCTGCCCCCTGTGTATTTGACTTCTTCATGAATGGATAATGCTGAGAAAATGTTCTAACTGGTGTAATTAGTGTCCAACGCCCAATGTACTGCAATAAAACCCTGCTTTCAATTAGTCACCTGGGTCACACATTGTTCCTTTGAGTGCATGGCATAAAAATTCAACACTTTAATCTCTTTATTAAAAGATTCTCTGGAGTTAGAGAAGCATATTAAAAATTACTTTATTAAAGATGTTTTTAGTCTGCCTAATATGTATTGCCAATCTAAAATGCAAAGGAAAAAAGAAGAAAATTTTACAGAAACACTTTATACATTGTTAGATGTATTAAAAGGACAATGAAATGCAATCCAATTAATATTTATTGAGCAACTACCCTACACAAGAAAGTCTTTCAATACTAGTACCATGTAGACTTTCAAAGCTTAATATTTTGCTTCTCATCTTGAAAACCTTACAGTGTTATAGTGAAAAAGAAAAAACATATGCTCACAGGCATGTCATAATCTAGATAATATCAAAAAGTCCTGGGGGTACAGAAAAATAAGATATTCCCACAGGTTGCACAAGAAGGCATTTCTGCTTTACAATGTTTTCTTTCCATGCAGTTGTTTTCCTTGCTTTTCTAACTTCTAGGAGTTACTATTTGTAACTCACAGAAACTTTATAATAAGTCATTCTTATGGTGTTTAAATACATAAAAGATAATAGAGATCTCTACTCTCTTAGAATTAGCACTGCATGATTTTAGCAGGTTTACAGATATATGTGCTCTGGTCAATCTGTAGTAGAATTCTGTCTGCTATACCACATGCCATAGCAATCTTGTGAAAGTGGGAGGGAAGATGTAAACAATGAATATCATTCATGTTTATGAGTGTATACTGTATAATTCTGAAACATATCATTTCCAAGGTGATAAAATCTTGCAAGATTTTCACTTTCACTTATCTTTCTAGCCTTAAATGTACTATTATACATGCCAAAATACTTCTACAATTATGTGTTTGCACATTTATGTGAATAAATCATGGAATCTTTTACAACATCGCCAGATATAAGCTACATATAACATTTGTTGAATAAGAAAAGGGCATTTAAACTTTGACTATTATTAAGACCTGCTATTAGCTATATTAGCTACTATTAGCTGGAGAAGGAAATGGCAACCCACTCCAGTATTCTTGCCTGGAGAATCCCATGAACAGAGGAGTTTGGTGGGCTACAGTCCATGGGTCACAAACAGTCGGACAAGACTGAGCGACTTCACTTTCACTTTCACTATTAGCTAGTCTTGCAAAATACAAAACATTCAAGTTTTTGATGCATTTCTTTTTTAATTTTTAAATTATGTTTAATTGGAGGGTGATTGATTTAAAATGTTGTGTTGGATTCTGCTTTACAACAATATGAATCAGCTATCTGTATACATGTATCTCCTCCTTCTTGAGCTTCCCTTCCACCGCCTCATCCCATCCCTCTAGGTCATCACAGAGTAATGAGCTGAGTTCCCTGTGTTACATAGCAACTTTCCACTTTGATACAGTTCTAATTTCAATGTATAATTAATACTTTTAAAAATGTAATTTTCAAATTTTACTTCATGCTGGAGCATTTTGATATAAGTAGAATTAAAGTCATGCTGTGTATAAGTTAGTCATGTGTAAGTATGTATAAGTTAAACAGAAAAAGAAACATGATTCTCATAGTGGTGGATATGGCCTCAGGAAATTTTGCAGATATGAAGGGATATTCTCTGAATCAGTATACAAATGATATAGAAAGTCCATTTAAATACATAAATAGAAAAAATGAATCATTAGGGTAGAATGTACAGCTTTAAATATGAACAACAATGATAATTTATAACAGTGCTCAGGACTTCACGAGATGTAATTGCCCTCATTTGTCTTCACTAAACCTTGACTTACAGTATTTGGGACAATTATACCATTACCATGTAATACCAATATAAAATATAAATAGGGAGAGAAGAGGATGGCAGAGGAGTAGGTGGACATGGAGTACATCTTTCTCCACAACTACATCAGGAATACAGCTTCAGTCACAGAAGCACATTCAAAACACCAGCTGAGAGTGGACAGGAGTACCTGACTAGTGGAAAAGAATATATAGACCCACGCAAAACTTGGTAGGATGAAGGAACTAGGGGGGAAAACAGGAGTGTTAGTAGGACTGGACCTGCCCTTGGTGGGTGGGGAACTGAAGCAGGCAATTGTCTGAATCAGAGGAGAAACATTTAAGGCTTAGAGTGAAAGAGCTGACCTGTGGCAGCCTAAATGGAATGAGAATCAGACAGTCCTTGCCCCAGCCTTACATACCCCAGAGAGGGACACAGATCCCCTGGAAGGTGCAGCGATGGGAGCTGGAGATTAGGGATTGTGGAGCAATCCCAGGGTGAGGGCTGCTCTCGACTGTGGAGAGATGGATCGAGGGGATGGGAGGGAGGAGACTGTGGTGGGAAATGCCTGTGGAAGAAAGCCAGGTAGCCATGGAAGCAAGGCGATACTGCTGAGTCACACGTAGTGGGTGGAGCCATCACCAGAGCCTCTCTCTCCCTACGTGCCAGCATCAGCAGCTGAACAGTAAAGAGGCTGGCCCATCAAATCCCTGAAGCACTGAACTATAGAGCAGGACTCCACCTAGGGTGCCCCTTTAAATGCTTGATGAGCCATTCTACAGAGTAGGACCCCAGTGAGGCAGAGGGAACTTCTAAGTGCGTGATAAGCCAAACAACAGAGAAGGACCCCAGGCAAGAGAGCCCTCTAAGTGCCTGAACAGGTAGAGCTATGGAGAAAGTCTGGTTAAAGAGGCCTTCTGATTGCCAGCTACAAGGGGCTCAACAAAAGACTCTGAGAGGGTCATAACCACTGCGGTGGAGGCTGTCTGTGTCCCTGCACACTTGGCACTGCCAGGGTCCCCACAAACCAAGCAGCTGCACGACCTTCATGCTCAACTCTCAATGGGGCAGAGCTGCTGCAGGGAAAAAATTCTGTGTCTGTACGCACAGGGTCGCTTTGGTCATGTCCAACTCTTTGTGACCCTGTAGACTGTGGCCCTGCCAGGCTTCTCTGTCAGGGGGATTCTCCAGGCAAGAATACTGGAGTGTATTGGCCATACTGGTTGCCATACCCTGGTGGCACTATATTTCTTGCTATCCTAGCTGCCAACTCCCCTGAGTACCTGGTGCTGCCATAACCCCTGTGACCCAAGCAGCTACACCACCTCCACACCTTGCCTTCACTGGGGCAAACCCAAGTCCTCCAGGGCAGCCTCAGGAGCAAACCGTAGTGGACGACCCAAATGCAGAGGTGGAAATAAAACCACAATTGAAACCCAGGGTCAGTGTGGCTAAGGAAAAAGACCTAAACCCTTCCCACCAGCTGTACAAGCTGTAGATTAAATTCACACAATCAACTAGGCAGGCTCTGTATCTATGGAACATATAAAAGGTCATTGAGAGTTCACACAAAAGAAAATGCACTAGTTCTGAGATGTGGACATTGAAGGCAAGAACACAGAGTTTAGGACCAGATTAGAATCTGAGGTGCCTCCACAGCAAGTCCAGAGATCAGCACAGTGTTGAAGAGCATCCTAGGGAGGTGAGGTGGACTGTGACTCCCAGTGAGGGAAAGGACTCTGACAACAGTGACTCAAGAAAACATTTATCCTTATGTTTTGACTTGTTCTGTAGATTCTTTTGCATTTTTTTCTCCCCCCCTCTCAGTTGTAGTTGTCAATTTTATTGGCACTATGAAATCTAATTAAGCTTTTGAGCTTTTTATTTCTTCTTTTTTTTCTCAGTCACAATTTTTTATTGTTGTTATAAACCTCTGCCTCTATGTTGGACTTTTCCAGTTCTAGGGAGTTTTCCCTTTTTTTTTCCCCTCTCTTTTTTAATTTTAATTTTTAAGCCTATTATTATTTTTTCTACATTTATTCTACTGTTTGCTTTTCCTATTGTTCTTTTCCCCTTGAAGTTAATTTTTTAAATGTATATACGTCTTCTTTATCTACTTCTATTTAACTGGGCATATCTATTCTTTCTTTCTTTCCTTTCCTGTCAATATATTTGTTATTTTATTTTCATTGTTCTATTTCCCAATTAGCACCTTGCTTTAATTTGTTTTCCAGTTTGTGCTTTAGTTAGTTTTCTTCTGGAAGACATAATTTTTGGTTTCCTTTGTTTGCCAGGTCAATATATTGTACTTTATTTTTGTTGGACTGTTTTGATTTTGCTTATTGGTGTATATGTGTGTGTGTATATTCCATTATTTTAATTATTATTTGCCTAGCTTTGTAACTGCCATTTTTGGCAGGTTCATGTTTGGTTTCTCATTTTTGGATATTTGTTTTAATCTCACTTAATGCTATAACAAAACACTTCTGAAATCTTCACTCCTGACCAGAGATCAAGCCCTGAGCCTTTGGAGTGGGAGCACTGACTCCAAGACCCTAGACTAATAAAGGACTAACCCTAGGGAGTATCAAATAGTGAGAACTCACACAAAGGAAACCACTTGAATACAACACCTGGTATCACCCAACCACCAATAGCACCCTGTGCAGGATGCCTCATCTAAATAACAAACAAAATAAAAATACAAACCCGATCATCAGCAGACAGGATTACCACCTCACTCAGCCTTGCCCACAAGAGGAAAAACAAACAGACAAACAAACAAAAACTCAGCACAAATCTCACCCTATACAAACCACTGGACCAACCTTAGAGGTCAGAAACCAAAAGGAAAAAAGAATTCAACCTTGAAACCTGGGAAAAGGAGACCTCAAACACATTAAGTTAAAAAAATAATGAAAATGCAGAGAAATACTACACAAATGAAGGAACAAACTAGAAACACAGAAGTCAAAATAAATGAAGAGGAAGTAGACAAACTACCTGAAAAACAGTTCAGAATAATGGTAGTAAAGATGATGAAAAACCTTGAAAATAAAATAGAAAAAATGCAAGAATCAATTAACAAAGACCCAGAATAATTAAAGAATAAACATACAGAGACAAGACAGTTACTGAAATTAAAAGCACTCTAGAAGGAATCAATAGCAGAATATCTGACATAGAAGAATGAATCAGTGAGCTGTAAGATAAAATGGTGGAAATAACTTCTGAAGAGTAGAATAAGTTAAAAAGAATGAAAAGAGCTGAGGACAGTCTCAGAGACCTCTGGGACCATATCAAATGCACCAACATTTGAATTATAAGGAGCCCAGAAGAACAAGAGAAAAAGAAAGGGTATGAGAAAAATTTTGAAGAGATTATAGTTGAAAATTTCCTCAACAGGGAAAAGGAAATAGTCAATTAACTCCAAGAAGCACAGAGTCCCATACAGGATAAACCCAAGGAGAAACACACAAAGACACATACTAATCAAACTAACAAAGACTAAACACAAAGAAAGAATATTAAAGCAGCAAGGGAGAAGCAACAAGTAACATACAAGGGAAACCCCATGTGCTTAACAGATGATCTTTCAGTAGAAACTCTACAGGTCAGAAGGGAATGGCAGGATATATGTAAAGTAATGAAAGGGAAAAATCTACAACCAAGATTATTGTACCCAGCAAGGATCTCATTCAAAATTGATGGAGAAATAAAAAGCTTTTCAGACAAGCAAAAGTAAAGAGAATTCAGTACCACCAAACCAGCTTTACAACAAATGTTAAATGGACTTATAGAGTCAAGAAAAAAAAAACAAAAGAAAAAACATCTACAAAATCAACCCCAAACAGTTAAGAAAATGACAGTAGGAACATACATATCAATAATTACTTTAAATATAAATGAATTAAATGCTCTAACCAAAAGACAGACTGGCTGAATGGATACAAAAACAAAACACATACATATGTTGTCTACAAGAAACCCACTTCAGATGTAAAGACACATATAGACTGAAAGTGAAAGGAAGGAAAAATATAATCTATGCAAATGGGAAGCAAAAGAAAGGTGGAGTAGCAATCCTCATATCAGACAAAATAGACCTTAAAATAAAGAATATTACAAGAGATAAGGAAGAACACTATTAATGATTAAGGAATTGATCCAAGAGGGAGACATAATAATTGTAAATATCTAGTCATCCAACATAGGAGCACGTCAATATATAATACAAACACTAACAGACACAAAAGGAGAAATTAACAGCAACACAATAATAATAGGAGACTTTAACATCCCACTCACACCAATGGACAGATCATCCAAACAGAAAATTAATAAGGGAGCAAAAGTCTTAAATGATACATTAAATGAGATGTATGTCATTGATATCTTTAGGACATTCCATCCAAATGCAGAAGAATACACCTTCTCAAGTGCACATGGAACATTCTCCAGGATAGACCACATATTGGATAACAAATCAAACCTCAGTAAATTTAAGAAAACTGAAATTGTATCAAACATGCAGAAAAAGCCTTTAAAAAAACTCAGCACACATNTTCTCCAGGATAGACCACGTATTGGATAACAAATCAAACCTCAGTAAATTTAAGAAAACTGAAATTGTATCAAACATGCAGAAAAAGCCTTTAAAAAAACTCAGCACACATTTGTGATTAAAACTTTAAAAAATGGGCATAGAAGGAACCTAACTCAATGTAGTAAAGGCCATATATGATAAGCTACAGCAAACATTATCTCAATGGTGAAAAACTGAAAGCATTCCCCCTAAGATCAGGAACTAGACAAAGGTTCCCACTTTCACCTCTATTATTCAACATAGTTCTAGAAGTTCTAGATACAGCAATCAGAGAAGAAAAAGAAATAAAAGGGGTCCAGATCAGAACAGAAGTAAAGCTTTCACTGTTTGCAAATGACATGAAACTCTACATCAGTTCAGTTCAGTTCAGTCACTCAGTCATGTCTGACTCTTTGTGACACAATGAATCGCAGCACCCCAGGCCTCCCTGTCCATCACCAACTCCCAGAGTTCACTCAGACTCATGTCCATCAAGTTGGTGATGCCATCCAGCCATCTCATCCTCTGTCGTCCCCTTCTCCTCCTGCCCCCAATCTCTCCCAGAATCAGAGTCTTTTCCAATGAGTCAACTCTTCCTATGAGGTGGCCAAAGTACTGGAGTTTCAGCTTTAGCATCATTCCTTCCAAAGAAATCCCAGGACTGATCTTCAGAATGGATTGGTTGGATCTCCTTGCAGTCCAAGAGACTCTCAGGAGTCTTCTCCAACACCACAGTTCAAAAGTATCAGTTCTTCAGTGTTCAGCCTTCTTCACAGTCCAACTCTCACATCCATACATGACCACAGGAAAAACCATAGCCTTGACTAGATGGACCTTAGTCGGCAAAGTAATGTCTCTGCTTTTGAATATACTATCTAGGTTGGTCATAGCTTTCCTTCCAAGGAGTAAGCGTCTTTTAATTTCATGGCTGCAGTCACAATCTGCAGCGATTTTGGAGCCCCAAAAAATAAAGTCTGAAACTGTTTCCCCATCTATTTCCCATGAAGTGATGGGACCGGATACCATGATCTTCGTTTTCTGAATGTTGAGCTTTAAGCCAACTTTTGCACTCTCTTCTTTCACTTTCATCAAGAGGCTTTTTAGTTCCTCTTCACTTTCTGCCATAAGGGTGGTGTCATCTGCATATCTGCTCCTGCTGCTGCTAACTCGTTTCAGTCGTGTCCGACTCTGTGCGACCCCATAGACGGCAGCGCACCAGGCTCCTCCGTCCCTGGGATTCTCAAGGCAAGAATACTGGAGTGGGTTGCCATTTCCTTCTCCAATGCATGAAAGTGAAAAGTGAAAGTGAAGTCGCTTGGTCGTGTCCAACTCTTCGCGACCCCATGGACTGCAGCCCACCAGGCTCCTGCATCCATGGGACTTTCCAGGCAAGAGTACTGGAGTGGGGTGCTATTGCCTTCTCCGTCTGCATATCTGAGGTTCTTGATATTTCTCCAGGCAGTCTTGATTCCAGCTTGTGTTTCTTCCAGTCCAGCGTTTCTCATGATGTACTCTGCATAGAAGTTAAATAAGCAGGGTGACAATATATAGCCTTGATGTACTCCTTTTCCTATTTGGAACCAGTCTGTTGTTCCATGTCCAGTT
>SJYQ01004965.1:23432-39091 GCA_006410935.1 Redunca redunca
CATTCTTTGGCATTGCCTTTCTTTGGGACTGGAATGAAAACTGACCTTTTCCAGTCCTGTGGCCACTGATGAGTTTTCCAAAATTTGCTGGCATATTGAGTGCAGCACTTTCACAGCATTGTCTTTCAGGATTTGAAATAGCTCAACTGGAATTCCATCACCTCCACTAGCTTTGTTCGTAGTGATGCTTTCTAAGGCCCACTTGACTTAACATTCCAGGATGTCTGGATCTAGATGAGTGATCACACCATTGTGATTATCGGGGTCGTGAAGATCTTTTTTGTACAGTTCTTCCGTGTATTCTTGCCATCTTTTCTTAATATCTTCTGCTTCTGTTAGGTCCAGACCATTTCTGTCCTTTATTGAGCCCATCTTTGCATGAAATGTTCCCTTGGTATCTCTAATTTTCTTGAAGAGATCTCTAGTCTTTCCCATTCTGTTGTTTTCCTCTATTTCTTTGCACTGATCACTGAAGAAGGCTTTCTGATCTCTTCTTGCTGTTCTCTGGAACTCTGCATTCAGATGCTTATATCTTTCCTTTTCTCCTTTGCTTTTCACCTCTCTTCTTTTCACAGCTATTTGTAAGGCCTCCCCAGACAGCCATTTTGCTGTTTTGCATTTCTTTTCGATGGGGATGGTCTTGATCCCTGTCTCCTGTACAATGTCATGAATCTCATTCCATAGCTCATCAGGCATTTATCAGATCTAGGCCCTTAAATCTATTTCTTACTTCCACTGTATAATCATAAGGGATTTGATTTAGTTCATACTTAAATGGTCTAGTGGTTTTCCCTACCTCTTCAATTTAAGTCTGAATTTGGTAATAACGAGTTCATGATTTGAGCCACAGTCAGCTCCTGGTCTTGTTTTTATTGACTGTATAGAGCTTCTCCATCTTTGGCTGCAAAGAATAGAATCAATCTGATCTAAGTGTTGATCATCTGGTGATGTCCATGTGTAGAGTCTTCTCTTGTGTTGTTGGAAGAGGGTATTTGCTATGACCAGTGCATTATCTTGGCAAAACTCTATCAGTCTTTGCCCTGCTTCTTTCTGCATTTCAAGGCCAAATTTTCCTGTTATTCCAGGTGTTTCTTGACTTCCTACTTTTGCATTCCAGTCCCCTATAATGAAAAGGACATCTTTTTTGAGTGTTAGTTCCAAAAGGTCTTGTAGGTCTTCATAGAACTGTTCAGCTTCAGCTTCTTCAGCATTCCTGGTTGGGGCAAAGACTTGGATTACTGTGATATTGAATGGTTTGCCTTGGAAACTAACAGAGATCATTCTGTCATTTTTGAGATTGCATCCAAGTACATAGAAAACCCTAAAGATAGCATCAGAAAATTACTAGAGCTAGTCAGTGAATTTACCAAAGCTGCAGGATTCGAAATCACTTGCATTTCTATATACTAACAATGAAAAATCAGAAAGAGAAATGAAGGAATCAATGCCATTCACCATTGCAACAAAAATAATTAAATATCTAGGAATAAACTTACCTAAGGAGACAAAAGAACTGTACACAGAAAATTATAAGACGCTGATGAAAGAAATCAAAGATGACATAAACAGATGGAGAGATATTCCATGTTCCTGGGTAGGAAGAATCAATATTGTGAAAATGACTATACTACCAAATGCAATCTACAGATTCAGTATGATCCGTATCAAATTACCAATGGCATTTTTCACAGAAGTAGAAGAAAAAATTTCACAATTCATACGGAAACACAAAGACCCTAAGTAGCCAAAGCAGTCCTGAGAAACAAGAATGGAGCTGGAGGAATCAACTTTCCTGACTTCAGATTATACTACAAAGCTACAGTCATCAAGACAGAATGGTACTGGCACAAAAACGGAAATAGAGACCAATGGAACAAGATAGAAAACCCAGAAATAAACCCATGCACCTGTGGGTACCTTATTTTTGACAAAAGAGGCAAGAATATACAGTGGGTCAAAGACAGCCTCTTCAATAAATAGTGCTGGGAAAACTGGACAGCTATATGTAAAAGAATAAAATTAGAACACTTCCTAACACCATATGCAAAGATAAACTCAAAATGGATTAAAGACTTAAATGTAAGACCAGAAACTATAAAACTCTTAGAGGAAAACATAGACAGAACACTTGATGACATAAATCAAAGCAAGATCATCTATGATCTACCTCCTAGAGTAACGGAAATAACAACAAAAGTAAACTTGTGGGACCTGATTAAACTTAGAAGCTTTTGCACAACAAAGGAAACTGTAAGCAAAATGAAAAGACAACCCTCAGAATGGGAGAAAATAAGACAACTGGACAAAGGACTAATTTCCAAAATATACGAGCAGCTCATACAACTCAATGCCAGAAAAACAAACAACCCAATCAGAAAGTGGGAAAAAGAGCTAAACAGACATTTCTCCAAAGACAAGCAGATGGCTAACAAACACATGAAAAGATGCTCAACATTGCTCATTATTAGAGAAATGCAAATCAAAACCATGAGATATCACTGTTCAGAATGGCATCATCAGAAGTCTACAAACAATAAATCCTGGAGAGGGTGTGGGAAAAAAGGAGTGCTCTTGCACTGTTGATGAGAATGTAAATTGATACAGTCTCTATGGAAGATGGTATGGAGATTCCTTAAAAAACTAGGAATAAAATCACCATATGACCCAGCAATCCCACTCCTAGGCATATACCCTGAGGAAACCAAAATTGAAAAAAAGACATATGTATCCCATTGTTCACTGAAGCGCTATTTACAATAGCTAGAACATAGAAGCAACCTAGATGTCCATTGACAGAGGAACAGATAAAGAAGTTATGGTACACATATACAATGGAATATTACTCAGCCATAAAAAGAACAGATTTGAGTCAGTTTTGATGAGGTAGATGAACGTAGAACCTATTATACAGAGTGAAGTGTGTCAAAAAGAGAAAGATAAATATCGTATTCCAATGCATCTATATGGAATCTAGAAAAATAGTACTGAAGAATTTATTTACAGGGCAGCAATGGAGAAACAGACATAGAGAATAAACTTATGGACATAGGGAGAGGGGAGGAGAGGGTGAGACGTATGGAAAGAGTAACATGGAAACTTACATTACCATATGTAAAATAGACAGCCAATGGGAATTTGCTGTATGACTCAGGAAACTCAAGCAGGGGCTCTGTATCAACCTAGAGGGATGGGGTGGGGAGAGAGATGGGAGGGAGGTTTGAAAGGGAGGGGATATATGTATACCTATGGCTGATTCATGTTGAGAATTGACAGAAAACCACAAAATTCTATAAAGCAATTATCCTTCAATAAAAAAAAATTAAATATATATATATATATATAAATAAATCAGTGACTCAAAAGGTTTGCCTTTTAGAAGATCATTGGAGACATAATCATTCCAAAAGTGTAGGTCTACCAAAAGGAGGTATTTTTTCATGGTCACTGAATCAGAGAAACTTAGCACTGGAAAAGAAATTAAGCATTTAGATTAGACCAGAAAGTGTCAAAGTGTGTATCATCTCACAGCTAATGAACTGATCAGGTTATTCATAGGTAACCCCATTCCTTGTCTTCCTTCCCAACTTCCCTGTCACTCACTGCCTATTGTATCTCAGCTTTGCCTGCAAGAGGTTTTGTCCATCTTATCATTGAATGAAAATTGGTCTCCCTGTAATCTCCATGCATTGCATGCATTGGTCTTTATTATTGTTTGCTAATGATTCTAAAATTAACATGATAAAAATATAATTCATTTTGTATCTAGTACCTCTTTGTGAGCACCTTGTTGAGTTTTCTGTGTGCTAAATTTATCTTCAGTTTCTTATAGTTTTTTTTAATCAGAAGTCCAGGGCAAAACAATATTTTTTATTCTACGATCTTGGAAACAGATATCTTAGGAAATTGCTTAATGAAATACAAAAAATAATCATGTTATTATTTTAGAAAACCAGCACATAGAATTGTAAATTATTAATCACCATGTGAGATATCTTTCTGTCTATAATTTTAATGTATTATATAACACATGCACAGGAACAAATTGTTGCTCTGATGGAAAGGAGAAATGCCAACAATTACCCATTGTGGTATCATAGACATAATATATGAACCAATTTGCTGACACAGATTGGTTCATAGATTATACAGGATTAAAAGCTAAACTATGCAAAGAATTCATATACCTCAGCATTAAAAAACCATCTGATTAAAAATGAACAGAGAACTTGAATATATATTTTTCCAAAGACACAGATGGTCAAAGAACATGTGAAAATATGCTCAATATCACTAATTATCAGGGGAATGTAAATCAGAGACACAATTAGATATCTCCATTCACTTTTCAGAATGGCTATTATCAAAAAAGAAGTACAAGTGACAAATGTTGGTGAGGTTATGGAGAAAAGGAGCACTAGTGCACTGTTGGCAGATGTGCAAAACACACTGCTGCCAGCATGGGAACAAAACGGAGCTGCCTCAGAAAGCCAAACCAGGACTCCTGTACAAGGTGGCAGCTGCACTTCTAGATATTTATCTGAAGAAAGCCAGAGCGCGCATTCGAAGAGATATATGTACCCCTATGTTTATCACAGTGTTATTCACATAGCCAAGTTATGGAATCAACATACGGGCTGTCATGATCAGATGAATGAATAAAGAAGATGTAATAGATATGAGGATACAAAATGGGATGTTAGGGTTACTTGACTATGAAAAAATTAATGAAATTTTGACATTTACAAAGCATGAACAGACCTAGAGTGTATTATGTGAAGCAAAGTAAGTCAGAGAAAGACAGATGCTATATGATATCTCTCATATGTGGAATCTAAAAAGCAAAAAAAACAAAACAAAACAAAAGAAAACAAACAAACAAAAACAATGATCAAACAAAACAAAATAGAAACAGACTTATACATAGAGAGCACAAACTGGTGTTTGCCAGAGGGTGAGGAGTGTGGGGGAATGGGCGAAATATTAATAGGTAGACAGGATTAAGAGGTACAAAGTTCCAGTTATAAAATAAGTAAGTCATGGAGATGTAATGTGTAGCACAGGGGATAATAGTTAGCAATACTGTAAACACTCTGGCGACACATGGTTACTAGATTTGTCATGATCATTTCATAATGTAGATAAATGTCTAGTCACTATGCTGGACATTTGAAACTAATATGGTATTATAAGTCAACTATAGTTCAGTTATTAAAAAAAGCAAATTTGAAGTTTTATGTTGAGTTGAATAATTAAAATGAGGAAAAGCAGTGTGATAGTCTAGAAAGTTTATTTAAAGTGAACATGAACGAGGCCTGTCTCTTCTTCACACTGTTTGTTTGTAAATGTTCAATTGTGTGTAAAAATAAACTGTAGAGGTGAGAGGTTGATATAGAGCCTGACCCATGATTTGTGTTCAATCGAGAAGAAGCTGTCAAGCAGATGAAACTTTGGGCAGAATTCTGGCCACCTTGTTGCCAGCTGTTCAGTCTTAATTATTCTTCCTCCCAAGAGTTTCAGTCCACATCCTGACATGGGTATGTGGCCCTATATCATTTTTTTTTTATTAATTGAGACACAGAAGAATATTGATGATAGCAATGAACCTGCTCATTTTTATTTTTTTTTTGGTCTGATCCTAAGTATATCTTAAATACAGAAGTCTTGTTTAAATAATAAACACATAACTTACATTTTGAGAGAAGAAAATGTCCGTGATATACTTGGATGATCAAATTACTTGCCTTTATTTTCTGATATAATACTGATATATATACTAACTGATAATATATGGATTTTCTTGACTAATGTTCAAAGAACAGGTGAAAAAACTTTTACTCAATAAAATGTATCTTATATGTGAGAACTTTCCGAATGCCATCTTTTGTTTAACAATGACTGTACCTTGCTCACTTGTGATCTATTGTCGTCACAGTATTATCTCAAAGATAGAAAGTCCTGAGACTTCCGTGTTTGTTTGTCCTACAGAGCTAATCTTTTTTAGGATGGAAAGATGGAGCCACTGCTGTGACTTAAATTAATTCTGAGCTGTAAAAGTCAACAGGTCTCCTTAAACAGTACATTTTTCTTCTTGTCAGTCTACAAAACCATGGAAGATTGCAGTTAAGTGTTGTTCTCGCTCATCTTAAGAGATGTCACAGAGTCTTGCATTGTATATCATTCTTGTGAATTGGTGGCAGTCATACCTGTCACTACAAAGCTCACCCTTGAAAAAGAAAAATGTAGGTCAAACCTGCTTGTATTAAATATTATAGATACACAATTGGTTTCTTTAGATGTGTGTAGCATATCTGGAAGTAATGAGACACCAATCCTCTGAACCCTGCAGTGATGAACATGCCTCAGTTTCTCAGTTTATATCCTTGATGTGAGATCACTTTCAGAATGAGGATGAGCACAGATTAGACCATGTGAAGACACACTGTCAGTACTGTCTATCTCTTTAACACACTTCCAAAGAAAATGTAAAATGTCAATATTGAATCTCTTAAGCATGTGATTCTTGACAAATATGTTTATTTTCCTTTTATAGATTAACATAAACAGATGGCTCATAATAGTCCAGTGAGACAAGTGTGTGTTTTCCTTCTGATGTTATGATTGTATTTCTAGTATATGTGATTATTTATTTTTTTGAGAGAGTAGGCACCAAATACAATCAAACATAAAGCATAAGCCTGAAGTTATGCAAACCCATAATAAATAATAAAAAATAAGGTCTTTTAAAAGATCTGCTTCCTTTTTAGTCTGTTTCTAGCAGTATAAGAGTAAAAGTGATAAATGTACTTTCTGATGTGCTCCTAGAACTCAGGAAATGATAAACACCTAATTACTTTATAAACAATCTTTCCACTCCAAATGTTTACTGACTACAAATTGAAATTTTCATATAGCTTGATTATGCTACTTAGAATATATATATGAATGTGCACCTTGACAGAATTTTTATAGATCATTTTCAACTGCATGAGGTCAGACTCTGTGTCTATTTTAATCCCTACTCTGTACCAGTTACCTGACATGGTCTCTTCCATGTATTTTCATGGTCTTTTCAATGTACTTAACCAAAATACTTGTTTTTGAGTGTGTGTTTTTAGTACTTTCCTAAGAAAAAAAAAGGTTTGTTTAGTTTGCTCAATAATTTAGCTTCCGAAAAACAGAGATTGCTTTGGTCACAAAAAGTAGAGCCTGCTGCATTTTCTCATCAAGGCAGGTATGTCTGCACACATAATAACATTTCTATATAGCCATTAAGATGTTAGAGTTTGGCTAAAAATGTAAAAAGCACACATAGTGGTATTATTTTCCTTAATGCATATTCAGTGAGTGGTCTGGAAATATATTTCTGTTTCAAATCATATAGCTGGAGTTCATTGGGGCTGCTGATAATACTCTGTTCTTGACATGGGCTATGCACATTTCAGGATATTTCACTGAGGTATGCATTTAAGATTTGTGCATGTTTCTGCTTGTTTGTTATACTTTAATAAAGTGTTTAAAAATGAAAAATAAGAAGATGGAATCTAATTTGTGAGATCGAACTATGAAAAAAAACCTGAGGTTTTAGGAAATTGAATCTGCTTGTTTACTTTCTCATTTTTAGTCATCTTCTATTTTGACTTCAGCTGATCTATTGCCACCAAGACTCTGTTCTCAGCTGAACCCCTGATTTCATAATTTGTGTAATGACTGAAGCACAGGGGCAGTTGTCTTTGTAGGAGCCTATGCAGACTTCCCAGGAATTTAAATGAACTATAACACTTTTCTCAGTACTTTGAGGCTGGTGATGACTTTCCAGGTCCTCCCTCTTGTCAAGGACAGAGTGGCATCTCTACCCCAGGTTGTTCTCTTTCCAGCATTAACGAAAGGACTGCCATGACACACATGGAAAAAGGCACACAAGGAAACTTTTTAAGGTGATAAATGTGTCTGTTACATTGATACCGTGGCAATGGCCTCACTGGTATATGCATATGTCCTCTCCCATCCCTTCCCCCACCTCCTCTTCCCTAGCCTCCCAGGTCTATAAATTGCAGGAGCCTTTTGCTTGGAAGCTGTCTTGGCAGTGAGCCAGTCCATGTTACCTGTGCTGTTTCACCTGATCCTCCCTCTCCTGAAGGGAGCATTGTAGAAACATGGTAGGAACCAATCTCCTTTCCTGCACAGTCCCTTTGTTATACTGTTGCAATTGGTGAATAAAAGATTGATGGTTACCTTCAGTTTAGCTCATCAGTTTACTTGATCAGCTCAAAACCTAGAAGCTCAGCTCTTTTGATGAATAACTATTTAAAGTGATAATAGTAACAGTATATTGGGTGACTATAGCATATGGATACAATAAACAAACAAAAGCAATGTCCCAACGGACAGGAAGGAGGAATTGGGAATTGTCTGTTACAAGTGACCTGTGTGGACCAGTATATTGATATTTGAAGATCAGTTTAGATTGGTTTAAAAATATCCTGTAACCTCTAGGTCAACCATTGTTTTTTAAAAGAAGTATCATTGACACCTAAGAGAAGAGACAAAATGAAATTATATGACATTTAATAAAAATCAGAAGAGGCAAGAAAAGAGGATAAAAAATGCAGGCAGTAGAAAACAGCTACAGATATGGTAGATATTTATCCAACTATATCGCTAACCGCTTTAAATATGGATGATCCATGTGCACCAAAATAGGAGACAGAGATAGTCAAAGTGGGAAGAAAAGATAACAACCAAATATAGGTAGTCTACAAAAATTTTAAATATGAAGATGTAGATGGACTCAAAGTGATGGGACGGGAAAATAAATGTCTTTTTTATACTAATGTAAGGAAAGATTGCATAGCAATATTAGTTTCAGACAAAGCAGTCCTCACAACTAAAAATTATCAGAAAAAAAGGGTCATTACATGATGATAAAGAGGTCAGTTTCCAAGAAGACATAACAATACCAAATGCATGAACCTGATATAATAAACATCAAAATAATAAAAGAACACAAAATAATTCAAAATAAATGAGGAAAGATATAGAACTGAAAGCAGAAATAGATAAATCCACCATTTTAATTTCAGGCTTTCATATCCCCCTGTCAGCTATAAATCAAACAGGCAGAAAATCAGTAAAGATATAGTTGACCTGAACAACAATATCAATCAACTTAATCTAATTGGCATTTATAGATTCCTCCATCTAACACCAACCAAATACACATTTTCTTCAAGTTCACATGGAACACTTATTAAGTTTAATGGATGGAGATTTGGGGGATATTGCAATGAAGTAAAAATTCTAGACCTCTGATCTTTCTTTTCTTAGATACAGTGCTTCAGAAAACTTGTAAGTGTAAATCCTCTGTCTACTCCTTTGAAATGTACATTTTCTTAGGGAATTTCCTGGCTGCCTAGGGATTAGGTCTAGGTGCTTTCACTACTGTGGCCCAGGTTTGATCCCTGGTTGGAGAACTAAGATCCTGCATGCTGCGAGGTGTGGATAAGTAAATAAGTAAATATTCTTAAGCCTCTTGATAATTTTATGTGTGCTTAGTCACTCAGCTGTGCCTGGCTCTTTGCAACCCAATGGACTGCAGCTCACCACACTCCTCTGTCCATGGGGATATCTAGGCAAGAATACTGGAGTGGATTTCCATGCCCTCCTCCAGGGCATCTTCCCAACCCAGGGATCGAACCCAGGTTTCCTGCACTGCAGGTGGATTCTTTAATGTCTTAGCCACCAGGGAAGCCCATAATCCAGACTTATCTTTCTCAAAAACCTGGGAATCATTTCTTTGAAATACCATTGAGGAAAAGAATACATCATTTCCTGATCACTGTAGAAGCATCGGGACCTGCCTCAATGTGCATCTTGCTTCATGTTGTAAAGCCAAATAACAAACAAATAGGTTACCATCTCCCCTTTACCCTGATTCTTTTAAAAACCTACCTCTTCTTTTTGCAGCAGAGTTCAGCTCAGACTCAGTTCTGGCCTCTGCCAACTGTAATATTATAGACTTAAATAAAGTCTTTCTGTCCTGTCTAATTTTGTCCAGTAGTTGTTCCTTCAGCACTGGAAATATTTTGATTATGGACAAAACAAATGGTATTGTATAGTATTTCTGAATGTATATTTGAATAGAAATTTCAAGGATTATAATTCTGTGAAACTTGCCATTTGCAGCAACTTGGATGGATCTAGAGAATATTACACTTGGTGAAGGAAGTCAGACAGAGAAAGAAATATTGTATGATATCACTTATAAGAAAAATGTTAAAAAAAAATGCAAAGGAATCTATATACAAAACAGAAACAGACTCACAGGCATAGAAAACAAACTCATGATGCAAGGGGAAAGGAAAGAGGAATGATAAATTAGGTATATAGGATTAACAGATACAAGTTATATAAAATAGACAAGCAAGAAGGATTTACTGTATAACATGGGGAACTTATTCAATATTTTGTAATGACCTGTAGAAAAGAGCAAATTAGCCAAGATGGCATGATCAGGCTCTCTCACCCCAAGGCCTCTCACTCTTGCCCCACATTTTGTAAATAATAATTATGTAACAGTTCAGATCACTTACTTGCTTGGTCATGAGCTGCCTTTGGCCTCAGAATAGATTACTCTTATGTTACAGACACACAAACCAAAGAAATTAATTTCTAAACAAGGAAACATCAGCATTGTTTCTGTTGTACAGACTAGATTAGAAAACCTCTGGGTAGAAGTAAGAGATTCTTGGTGTCTGGAGAAAGAAACATTTTTCTACCATTCTAACTCACTCTGGGGCTTCCCCAGTGACCCAGTAGTAAAGAATTCACCTGCCAATGCAGGAGAAATGGGTTCAATTCCTGGATTAGGACGATCCCCTGGAGTAGGAAATGCCAACCCACTCTCATATTCTTGTCTGGGAAATCCCATGGACAGAGGAGCCTGGTGGGCTACAGTCCATGGGGTAACAAAGAGTTGGACATAACTAATATGCAGAGTACATCATGAGAAACGCTGGGCTGGAAGAAGCACAAGCTGGACTCAAGATTGCCAGGAGAAATATCAATAACCTCAGATATGCAGATGACACCACCCTCATGGCAGATAGTGAAAGAGGAACTAAAAAGCCTCTTGATGAAAGTGAAAGAGGAGAGTGAAAAAAGTTGGCTTAAAGCTCAACATTCAGAAAACAAAGATCATGGCATCTGGTCCCATCACTTCATGGCAAATAGATGGGGAAAGAGTGGAAACAGTGTCAGGGTTTATTTTTGGGGGCTCCAAAATCACTGCAGATGGTGACTACAGCCATGAAATTAAAAGACGCTTACTCCTTAGAAGAAAAGTTATGACCAACCTAGATAGCATATTCAAAAGCAGAGACATTACTTTGCCAACAAAGGTCCGAATAGTCAAGGCTATGGTTTTTCCAGTAGTCATGTATGGATGTGAGAGTTGGACTGTGAAGAAAGCTGAGCGCTGAAGAACTGATGCTTTTGAACTGTGGTGTTGGAGAAGACTCCTGAGAGTCACTTGGACTGCAAGGAGATCCAACCAGTCCATTCTGAAGATCAGCCCGGGTGTTCTTTGGAGGGAATGATGCTAAAGCTGAAACTCCAGTACTTTGGCCATCTCATGGGAAGAGTTGACTCATGGGAAAAGACGCTGATGCTAGGAGTGATTGGAGGCAGGAGGAGAAGGGGACGACAGAGGATGAGATGGCTGGATGGCATCATTGACTCGATGGACGTGAGTCTGAGTGAACCCCAGGAGTTGGTGATGGACAGGGAGGCCTGACGTGCTGCGATTCATGGGGTTGCAAAGAGTCGGACACTACTGAGCGACTGAACTTAACTGAAGTGCACACACACACACACACACAATTTATTCTGGCTGGTCTACGAATTGAATTAACAGGAGAAAAGCAAATAAAAGTTTAATAACACATGTACATAAGAGAGACCAAGGAAAACTCAGTACCTCCCCCAAATGATCAAAAACCTTCATCTTCAGCTAAAGGCAAGAGAGGCTTTGCCGAGGGGTGGGAGCGTGTAATAATTTGGGATTTCTCACTTCAAAGGGGAGAAAGGAAATTCACATGAAGATCAAAAAGCAAGTTTTTGTTTTACAAATGCTTGCCGGGTCTGGCAGAGACAATGGGACGCAGAATGGACTTGATCTCCAAGCCCTGCCAAGTTTCCCCATCACATGCGTCCAATGTTCTTTGCAGATATCTCTGGTATTAGCTGTACTCCAGGAACAGGTGCTCTATCTACATTCTTTTTAGGTAGTTAAGGGAGAGAGAACAGCAATAACAACAAAAAATTCCTGAGTCTTGTGTTTCTTAAAAATAATTAGCCTAAATTATTTCCTATGCCAAAGAGGGATGAGTCAGGTTGCCTAGAAGTTTGGCAACAAAGGGGAGGCAGTCTGAACATCAAAAAATTATTGTTAATTAAAGGAAATAAAATATCTATAATTAAAGAATTTAGAGCTTTTTTAATGTACAGAAAGATGCAAGAGTCTGTGTTCACTGAAGTCATTCCTCTCATATGCATCTCAGCTATCTGGGGCAGGCATCCTGTTTTTTCACATCCTGAGCTCCCTCAGGGCTCACTGCAGTCTGATGGCCGCTGGACCACACATATTCTTCCTGGGCACCTTTCAGACTCATCAGTCCGTGCTGGAGGGCTGCAATCGCTGATAACTGCGACATCCTTGTTTAATGACATGGCAGGAAATGCTTCATTTCTCACTAACTTAGGTTGTATAATGTGAAGTCCTTTTGCTTTCTTACTCCCATGATATAAAGAACCTTGTTTGCCCAGCAATGTCCAATATTTGTGGGGCTTCCCTGGTGGCTCAGACGATAAAGTGTATGCCTGCAACGCGGGAGACCGAGGTTCGATTCCTGGGTCGGGAAGATCCCCTGGAGAAGGAAATGGCAACCCACTCCAGCACTCTTGCCTGGAAAATCCCATGGACGGAGGAGCCTAATAGGCTACAGTCCATGGGGACGCAAAGAGTCGGACACGACTAAGCGACTTCACTTTCACTTTCTTTCCAATAGAGTTAATGAAAAATGAGAGAAAAAGAAGACAAAAGAAAGGAACTGTGAGAGGAAGAAGAAGGAAGAAAGAGAAGAAGGAGAAAGAGAAAAATAAGAAAACAACAAGGTGACCAAATATGGGTAAAAGATATATATATGTATTTTTTTTGTTAGAATAGGATATTTCCTCATCAATGAATTATCAGAGCATACCTACTGAGGTGTGCCCATGCACAACACAAAGACCATTAATTAGAAATAAAGTACCAATTACTTTTGGGAAAGTCCTAAAAAAAATATGTGATAGCCTGAAATAAAAGATTTACTGAGGTGAAAAAGAAAAATCACAGCCCTGCAAGTGCTGATTGGCAAGTGAATTCTCAACTGGCACATAGAGTTGGTCATCTATATAACACCTCTGGGCACCTTAGTGCAATGCTTGAACTCTTCCAAAATATAGCTTTTCTTCATTTTGTACTTTCTATTATGGTCTATACTTTGCTAGAGGTATCTGTGGGCTTTTTAGGGAATGAAATTTAAATTAAAAGAGATGCTAGAGAAGAAATTGCATCATTCTCTCTGCTAATAAAATGCTTTATAGTTCTTTCTGTTCTTTCTCTAAGCAATGAGCCAGCTTTTAGAGCACCCAGTTTTATTATCAGGATAATATCAAAAGTGAGAGGGTAATCATGAAAAATGCTTCTATTCCCTTTTTCATGCTTACTTTTAGTAAATGTAGGGAAGAGGGGAAAAGAAAAAGTTGGTATTATAATTCACCTGGCCTGTTTCTTCAGAAATAATTTCATATATTACTGTATATTGAGACCCATATTTTACTAGGAGATAATTCTTCTAGACTAGGTTGTTTTAAAAATAATAAATTGATTTATTATTTTTAATAGAATGACTATTTTGTGATATGTGACTGTCAATGGTACTAGGAACCCTGGTTTTGTGATAATAAAGAATATTTTTTGATAGGGACTTAAATTTTCTTCTGAAACCACAATTGCACCCTTTGCAATTTCATATTGTAAATTCATTTTGAAGGTTTTCTCAACTTGGAGTGTAGGTAATGCATTGATTTTGAGGATGCCTAATACACTATCCCAGAAATATATAAAACATTAGTTCAGTTCAGTTCAGTCACTCAGTCATGTCTGACTCTGTGCGACCCCATGAATCGCAGCATGTCAGGCCTCCCTGTCCATCACCAACTCCCGGAGTTCACTCAGACTCATGTCCATCGAGTCAGTGATGCCATCCAGCCATCTGTCGTCCCCTTCTCCTCCTGCCCCCAATCCCTTCCAGCATCAAAGTCTTTTCCAATGAGTCAACTCTCCCCATGAGGTGGCCAAAGTACTGGAGTTTCAGCTTTAACATCATTCCTTCCAAAGAAATCCCAGGGCTGATCTCCTTCAGAATGGACTGGTTGGATCTCCTTGCAGTCCAAGGGACTCTCAAGAGTCTTCTCCAACACCACAGTTTAAAATCATCAATTCTTTGGTGCTCATCCTTCTTCACAGTCCAACTCTCACATCTATACATGACCACTGGAAAAACCATAGCCTTGACTATTCGGACCTTTGTTGGAAAAGTAATGTTTCTGCTTTTGAATATGCTATCTAGGTTGGTCATATTATAGATGTTTAATGGCCATTCTAGTCATGTGTAAATGAATGGATTCTCCATCAAAAGTTTATTATGAATGAATACCACTTAGACCATTTGGGTATGACCTAAATCAAATCCCTTACAATTATACAGTGGAAGTGAGAAATAGATTTAAGGTACTACATCTGATAGACAGAATGCCTATTGAGTTATGGATGGAGGTTCGTGACATTGTACAGGAGACAGGGATCAAGACCATCCCCAAGAAAAAGAAATGAAGAAAAGCAAAATGGCTGTCTGAGGAGGCCTTACAAATAGCAGTGAAAAGAAAAGAAGTGAAAAGCAAAGGAGAAAAGGAAAGATATACCCATTTGAGCGCAGAGTTCCAGAGAATAGCAAGGAGAGATAAGAAAGCCTTCCTCAGTGATCAGTGCAAAGAAATAGATGAAAACAATAGAATGGGAAAGACTAGAGATCTCTTCAAGGAAATGAGAGATACCAAGGGAATATTTCATGCAATGATGGGGTCAATAAAGGACAGAGATAGTACAGACCTAACAGAAGCAGAAGATATTAAGAAGAGGTGGCAAGATTACACAGAAGAACTATACAAAAATGATCTTCATGACCCAGATAATCACGATGTTGTGATCACTCACCTAGAGCCAGACATCCTTGAATGTGAAGTCAAGTGGGCCTTAGGAAACATCTCTACGAACAAAGCGAGTGGAGGTGATGGAATTCCAGTAGAGGTATTTCAAATCCTAAAAGATGATGCTGTGAAAGCACTGCACTCAATATGCCAGAAAATTTGGAAAACTCAGTAGTGGCCACAGGACTGGAAAAGTTCAGTTTTCATTACAATCCCTAAGAAAGGCAAAGCCAAAGAATGCTCAAACTACTGCACAATTGCACTCATCTCATATGCTAGTAAAATAATACTCAAAATTCTACAAGCCAGGCTTGAACAGTACATGAACCATGAACTTCCAGATGTTCAAG
>SJYQ01004965.1:41716-72029 GCA_006410935.1 Redunca redunca
TTTACAAGTACAAATAATTTTTATAAAATATAATTAATTTTTGTAAAAATACAGTTTGTTTTACAGAGAAGCATTTTTCTGCTGAAGAGGGGCCTCCCAATTTATATATATATTTGGGAAAATATTCATTTCATAGTCTTTTTCAGGAATTTCACTTATCTAATACTTTATCTAAATTTCCCTAAAAATTCTTAAACTATTGCACTTGAATTATTTAATTATACTCTCAGCATGACTGAGGGACTTCACTTTTCACTTTTCACTTTCATGCGTTGGAAAAAGAAATGGCTACCCTCTCCAGTTTTCTTGCCTGGAGAATCCCAGGGACCGGGGAGCCTGCTGGGCTGCTGTCTATGGGGTCACACAGAGTCGGACACGACTGAAGTGATTTAGCAGCAGCAGCAGCAGCAGCAGCAGCAGCAGCAGCCATCACATCACAGGTAAGGATTTTGGTATCAATACCCTGTTCTACTCCTGCAAATAATCATTTCTGCTTGGAAAATTTTAAAGAATTACAGGTATTTCTTAAAATAATGGTAGTAATTTGTGGAAATAGCTAGCAATTAGAAGATAATATAGCATAGAATAGAGCTGTCCAATTTCCTTATTATTTCTCTGAAAATAAATGTCTTCTCTTGAATTAAAGCCAATCTACATCTTGAAATATCTGGACTTGAACTAAACTTTCAAAACATGGAATAATGTGTAGAGAGAGATCAGATTTTCTAGGAGTAATAAAATGCTTATATTCATCCTAAGAAAATTTCTTCTGACTGGCATAACCTCTGTAAATCTATATCAGTTAAACATAAGGTTACATATTTATTGAATTTAGGCTAATATACCACAATTTATACTTTTATTGTCAGTATTTTATTATATAGAATGATATAAATAAGTAAAAACAAATAAAAAGAGCAATCTGTGGAGGGTGTCCTAAATTGAATGCCATATTTTCAGTGCTAAAGTACAAAATAAAGAGCCTGAATTGTTTAGATGATATAAATATTCATGTTTCTGTCTGTATTCATTCATTTATTTTTAGTCGAGGACCAGACATTCAAATGACTAACATATAGTCAATAAAACTTGTCATAAAAAGAACAAGATTAGATGATGTTTTAAAAATTTGGTTGTAAATTTTCTCCTTTTACTGCTGATCTATAACGAGATTTTTTTCATATTTCTTCATCTTTGAAAATATCTTGTTACACACATAGGTCCTAGCAAACATGGAAGGCAGTCCATGATTTTAACTGATCATGTTCATTCATTGAAAGTTTTTTATAGTATCTTATTAATTCCTACTCTTGTTATTTGCCTTTAAGCATGCCATTACATTGTCAATTAATCACTTCTAACTGAAGATTATGCCAAAGTTCCTTAATTGTAGATAAATAATTTTAAAACAGAAAGTTTCTTTACATATACATTGCTTCTGAACTGTAGTTTTATCTCAGAAAATGTATCAAGAAAAGCTTTGTAGGAAGAGAGATCTCATTTTTTGCTTTAACTTTTATTAGCATAAGAAATGGGGGGAAAAAGTTGACATAACTTGTGAATGAAAAAATTTTAGTGAAATGGATTTACCGCAATATAATTTTCACACAGTATTGTTTTACCTTGTAAACTTAGATTGAATTAAGAAACATTTATTCAAAAAGATCTAATTTTCAAGGCCATTTAATAATCAGTAATGGTGGCTAAAGGTCGTTCTTTTTCAGAAAAATTTCAGTATTGATCCTGAATAATCACAATAGAGCTTTATTAATGTTCTAGTATATAATCAACAAGTAGTAGGCAAGAGAATTCTAACTTCTATTTCTGACAAAATTTACAGAATATCCATGGCCAAATCTGAGAGAGCAAAGGAAGATTCCACCGATGATACTGGTTCAATAACACATTATAACTTCAAATACTTCCTACAACTTTTTCACATGATGCTGAATGACATAATAAGTAATTATAGTCTTTAAACCCTTTATCTTTTCACAAAGTTTGAAAATATTTCCAATGAAAAATTGTACTGCTACACACACATATGTTTACAACTATCAACTGTTACACATCTTGGAATATTCTGCTTTAGGTTAAACTGAAATTGCATTTTCTCAATTTCCTTGAAAATATTTCCTTTTGTAGTTGTGCAGATATTCACAGAAGCCAGTTCTTAAGTCACTTCATGTGAAATGAAAGCTGCTCAGTTGTGTCTGACTCTTTGTAACCACTTGGGCTGTACTGTCCATGGGATTCTCCAGACAAGAACACTGGAGTAGGTTGCCATTTCCTTCTCCAGGGGATCTTCCTTACCCAGGGATCAAACCTGGATCTCCCATATAGCAGGCAGATTCTTTACCATCTGAGCCACCAAGTTACTTCATACTCTGCATTGATTCCTCTGATAAATAAGTGAATAGGATTGATAACATCTGTTGATGTGTCAAAAGGCAATGGCAACTACTAGAAATAATGTCTTAAGAAATAAGATTATTGATGCTGCTTCCAATGCCCTTAGCTTTTTGAACAATTGTTAACTGAAAGACTAATATACATAACCAAATTAATTTTCTTTGGACACTTTTAACAGCTGCTGTAATTAGACATAATTTAATTAACTCACCATAAATACCAATAAATGCGTTTTCTCCACTTAGTTAACAAATGAGCCACTTGCAAAAGTACTTCTTTGCTGTTCTTATTTCCACTTTGCATTTTGGGAAAAAATTATGCTGTGATGAATATCCCTGTTTAAATTTCCCATTTTTTCTCAATACTGCTTTTCTATGAGTTCAGAATATTGTGATGACTTCTTTAGGCTGGTCATTTCAAAGAACATTGCATTCTTTTCGCACTACATTAGTGCCATTGCTTAATGATCAAAAATAGATTTCTTTATGTATTAAAAATAACAAAAATGTTCCAGAACTTAATGTAACTTAAAAGTGTGACAGTGGAAGTCCAATTAGAACTTTTTTTTCCTTTTTGGACATGATGGATAAGCTCTGATATAGCAGCGAATAAAATAAAAGTTCATGGCATACCAGTGTATGACACTTTAAATACTTTTGGGTTATCAGTGCACCATAGTGGTTTTGTGGTGCACGAAGCAGGGCTATGAAGCCATGGAGGCACCCCATGTAGGATTCAACTGCTCAGTTTTTCATTGAGCTCAATTCAACTGCTCAATCTCATTTACAACAACTGTGCACAATATGTGCACAAACACATATGGCTGTATTCCTGTAAAACTGAAACGTGAATTCTGCATAATTTTCATCTACCATAAAGTAGGTTTCTGTTGATTTTTTTTTCATTCTGTAGAAATGTGTAGCTCTTCTTAGCTTTCAAATAGTAAAAGGAAAAACAAATATCATATAATGGNATCAGATAATGGCCATACACTGACCCATGGGATGTAGGATTTCTATCCATAGCTTGTACAAATTTCTATCCATGGCCTGTACAAATCCATGAAAACAAAACAAAAAAAAAAACCTTCTCTAGTTCTGCAGCTTACTTTCTCATTCTTCATGGTGTTTTGTGAAAAAACACTTTAATGGAAAAATGTCAAATTGATCAATATTTTCCTGATTATTAGCAATTTTTATAAGTTTTAAAGGAAATACTTTGGTGTCCTGAGACAATGAAAAGACTCTTCTTATTCTTTTTTCTAGATCAATACTCACTGAGAATTTTTATTATGGATAGGTGTTGGATTTTGCGATATCATGGAAAATATATCACTGTACATATAATTAGAAAAAGTTGAAAAAGTTGAGAAATACTAAACGCATGAAGACAAAATCAAGCATGTTATTGGGAGGACAATATGATACTTCCATTTTAAAAACAATTTAGCTATATATTTATATCTCAAAAACATGCATATTTAGGTGATATGGAAAGGCAATTCTCCTTATCGGCATTCGTTCTGAGAAAATAAATTAATAATGTGAACAGAAGTATACTTGGAGATGTTTAATATGGTGGTTAGTTAGTGGGCCAGAAGAACACAAATAAAATGGCATATAATTTCTAAACTTTAAAAATATCTTTTAAATGTATATCATAAAATGATGTCTAAGTACAAGGTGTCTAACTATCTGATGCATAATATAGTTCCATTTGCAACTGTATGTTTAAATATGTTCATCTATCTATGAAGTGATACTAAAAGTATATGTGATTATTTATTTGCTAAGTTGTGTCTGACTATTTGGTGACAACATGGACTGTGACCTGCCAGGCTCCTCTGTCCTTGGGATTTTCCAGGCAAGAATATTGAAGTGGGTTGCCACTTCTCCAGGGGATCTTACCAGATCAGGGATCAAATCCATATTTCCTGCACTTGCAGCCAAATTCTTTACCAGTAAGCCACCAGGGAAGCCTGCCTAGAAGTACGTATACCAAAATATTATCTGTGGTGACTTTTTTGCCTTGGTGCATTTGGAGGAGAATTTATTTTGTCATTATGCTTTTTTGAAGTGCTTAAAAAAGATTTTTTAAATACACAAAGGTCCTCATTCTACTAAAAATAATAGAGATTTTGAAAACTGTTCCATCTATGAGGGAAGAACAGGATGATATTTATGTCAGGGTCTGAACATGAGGATATAGCATGCTAAAAATTTCACCAAAAGTTATATGATTTCCTAAAAACAAGTGATATATACAGTGATCTTCACAGTTTGAACATGGATGCCCATCCGCTCTTCTCAAACAGTGAAATCCAGTTTCCATTGAGTAGTTTCTCGTAGTTGGAAGCATCGTTCTCTAATTGACTCATGTTAGAAATGAGGCAGTCAGCTCTGAAACCTGCTTGTCATCCATCTTCCCATGCAGTCATTAAGTTCTGAAAACTTCTCACTTGGAATTTCTGAATGAAGTTCATCTTCACCCTTCCTCTAAGCTGCTATAATCATTACTCACCCTGGACTTCACAGTAAGCACTTCAGGGCTTCACAGGCCCTGTCTTAGACCTTTAATTCCACCCTCTAGTCAGGGTGCATTCTGGATAAACTCTAAGTGTGATCATCCCATGCTCTGGCTTATATATATCTATGAGATAAGCTATACACCCATGGCAGAGTATGTGTGGTCTGGTCTGGACCTTGTTCACTTGTCCAAGCACAATTTTGCAGAATGTATGTTCAGGCATCACCCACCTCCTTGAATACAGTTTACATAACTCAAACCTCTTTCGCTGTTCTTTGGCTTTGCTTATGTTACCTAGGAGGCCATGAGTGCCTGACTCTTACACCTTTCCCTGTCCTTTGCCAGTATTCTAGTCATTCTTTAGAATTAAGTCATATACAAGCACCTCCAGGAAAGTTAACATGACTCGTCTGTTGCTTGACAAAGTGCCCCACCCCATATAACCACATCTGTGTGTATCCGATGTTCTTTCTCCCACATACACTGTGAATACTGTGTGGCCAGGTCAGTTTAATGCATGGCTGTATTTGCAGGGCCCATTATACTTTCTTAGGCATAGTAAGTAAAACTGAAAAAAATATTTTACCTGAACATTGTATAACAGATCTACTTTTACAATTCATTATAAATCAAATTTCAGTCTTGACTCACATTAAAAGACATTTCTTGTCTCTCTAGGGATTTCTCCAGTTCTCAGATCTCCCACTGTATTTTTTTCCTTATTGAATAAGAGGGAATGTTTTCCTTTTCTTAGGTCATGGAGGTTAAAGACCTAGAGACCTCAATTCAATCACTAGCTTTTTCTAATGAAAGCTAAGTTTTTCAATGCATCTCACTCCCACCACTTTTTTTTTAAAAGATTTTTATGATGTGGACCGTTTTTAAAGTGTTCATTGACTTTGTTATAGTATTGCTTCTTCTTCTTCTTCTTTTTTTTTTTTTTCTTTGTTGTTGTGTTTTGAGCCACAAAGCATGTGGGATCTCTGGTCCCTGACAAGGGTTCGAACACACACCCCCTGTGTTGGAAGGCGAAGTCATAGCCACTGGATCTCCAGGGAAGTCCCATATGTTACTCCCAACATTTCTATCAAAGTGATTCTAGACATTTTGCAAAATTTTGCAATGCTTTCTCAGTAATATGGTAAAGAATCTGCCTGCCATGTGGGAGACCTGGGTTGGATCCCTGGGTCAGAAAGATACCCTGGAGAGGAATGGTTACCCACTCCAGTACTCTTGCCAGGATAATCTCATGGACAGAGGAGCCTGTCAGGTTACAATCTATTGGGTTGCAAAGAGTGAGACACGACTTAGCAACTAATGCAACAACACAATAAATAAGTACCGACAAAAGTCCTAAGTCACAATACTTCTTGTTTAAAAAAAAAAAAAGCACTTCTTGTTTGATATTAATTACTTGATCAATTTAAAAATTATTTGACATTGAAAGTGAACATGAAAGTCGCTCAGTCGTGTCCAGCTCTTTGCAAACCCCTGGACTATACAGCCCATGGAATTCTCCATGCCAGAATACTGGAGTAGGTAGCTTTTCCCTTCTCCAGGGGATCTTTCCAACCCAGGGATTGAACCCAGGTCTCCTGCATTGCAGGCAGATTCTTTACCAGCTAAGCCACATATTTGACATTGATTCCTACTTATCTATATATTCAGAAGAGAAGGTAGACAAAAACCTAAAACCAAAGTTATACCAAGGTAATTTGTTAGGTCCAGAAAAGCCACTAGAAGATATCTAACTAAATGCTTTAAATAGAAACTTCCCTTATAAGAGTGTTAACATAGCATTTCCAAAAAATATCATGTTTGCTTTGTTATTATTTGAGCACTTTTGGTTTTCTCCTTCAGTTCACTTCAGTTCACTTCAGTTCAGTTTAGTCACTTAGTCTATCTGACTCTTTGCAACCCCATTGACTGCCTCACGCCAGGCTTCCCTGTACATCACCAACTTCTGGAGCTTGCTCAAACTCATGTTCATTGATTTGGTGATGCCACCAACCATCTTGTCCTCGGTCATCCCCTTCTCCTCCAGCCTTCAATCTTTCCCAGCATCAGGGTCTTTTCCAATGAGTCACTTTGCATCAGGTGGCCAAATTATTGGAGCTTCAGCTTCAGCAGTGGTCCTTCCAATGAATATTCAGGGTTAATTTCCTTTTGGAAGTACTGGTTTGATCTCCTTGCTGTCCAATGGACTCTCAAGAGTCTTCTCCAACACTACAGTTCAAAAGCATCAATTCTCCTTCAACTATTTACTATCACCAACATCAATAACAAAAGCTAATGCTCATCAAGCATTTGCTCAATTAATGTACTCAGCATGTATCAACCCATTGAATCATCATTAAAATCAAAGAAAATAAATGCTGTTATTAATGTGACTTAAAAAATAATAAAGCTTATGCAGATCATTTTAAAAGATTTCAATAGCTGTTAGCAAATCTTAACTGTTTTCTTCTCCACATAAAGGTGATGTCTTCTGGAAACATACAGACTGTGGCACCCTCTCTAATATGTTTATTATTAATACTTCATGCTCAAGACCTAGCAGAATACTAAGCATGTGGTCATTGCTAAATAAAAGTTTGTTCATTGTGTCTATACATATGAAATTGTTTTTGGATAAGCCTTAGGAGTTAGTTTAAGAGTTACTTTAATACAATGAATATGTTTGGAGTGAGGGTTAGGATAAAAAAATAATGCCTTTTTTGAAAAGTTTAAAAGGACTCTGGAAAACACAGTGGATGGATCAAGTATTTTGCAGTGTTAAACACATGGTAAGAAATTCCATTAAGTTCAACAAACATTTAGCAAATCCCTGTTACGGATACCTATTTTGTAAATACCTGGCATTGTGCTAGGTATTTTGGATTAGGAGAAAGAAATGTCCACCAAGGCTTACTTTCTACTAGGAGAACTAACATGCAGATTCAAGAGTATGCGGCAAGCTCTGCTGCTGCTGCTAAGTCGCTTCAGTCATGTCCGACTCTGTGCTACCCCAGAGATGGCAGCCCACCAGGCTCCCCCGTCCCTGGGAGTCTCCAGGCAAGAATACTGGAGTGGGTTGCCATTTCCTTCTCCAATGCATGAAAATGAAAAGTGAAAGCGAAGTCGCTCCGTCGTGTCCGACTCCTAGCAACGCCATGAACTGCAGCCTACCTGGCTCCTCCGTCCATGGGATTTGCCAGGCAAGAGTACTGGAGTGGGTTGCCATTGCCTTCTCCAAAGCTCTGCTTTAATAGTGACTTTCAAATTGCTACATAAATTAAAAATAATGTGCCCATCCATTTGGCCACAATAGGTAAAATGATGTACAAAGCTAACAGAACAGAAAGACCATGAAGTAGAAGGTCATCAAACAGACAAGAGGATTTGGAATAGTATTCCGCTTAAAAGGGACAGCATGAATTAGTTTCCAAAAGTTTTAAAAGTGCGTGGTTCAGCTGTGGAAAAGAGAAGAGTGTGGCAGGATCAGGGAGTAAATAATATGATTTTGCATTGAAATGGCACCCTGTGAGCACACTGGAGGTAGCTCAAGAAGTAAACAATAGGATTTGTGTGTTAGAAAGTCACCCATATGGTGATGTGGAAGTCCTATGGGAAAAGGGAAGCTGGAGGAAAAAAGACCATTTATAATCAATAGGGGCTTCCCAGGTGGCTCGGAGGTAAAGACCCTGCCTGCCAATACAGGAGACAGGGGTTCAGTCTCTGGGTTGGGAAGATCGCCTTGAGAAGGAAATGGCAGCCTACTCCAGTATTCTTGCCTGGAGAATCCCATGGACAGGGGAGCCTGGTGGGCCACAGTTTATGGAGTTTCAAAAAATCAACACGACTAAGCAACTGAGAACACACACATAATCAGCAATAGTGTGATAAGATCTGAGAGAGCTTGAATAGGTAAGCAAGTTCAACAAACTTGTAGTTAGACTAGGAAAAAGAGATAGAAGGCTAAAATATTAGAAATGATAAAGGAAACATTGCAAGTGGTGCCCAGAAACACAAAGGATCTTAAGAGAATACTATTATTATACACCAACAAAGTGGTTGACCTAGAATACATGTGCCTTCATTTATAAGTTATTTATGACTGCTTACCCATTATGGTGACAGAGTCTAGTAGTTGCAACAGACACCATATGGCCCCAAATGCTTAGAATATTTAGTATCTGCCCTTTAAAGAAAAAAATTGTTGCCAATGTTTTTTGGTTGCCATTTATCATAACCGAGGGACAAATGCTGTAGTTAATAAAGGCTTCCTTCAGTCTTTATTTGTTCTTCAGAGGTTATTTTCTAGGACCTTCTAAATTTTTTTCCAATGTACTGGAGAACTGTTGTTTCAAATCCTAAAATTGTCAGTTGTGAGGAATTCTTATGGGGCTCAGATTTTTGCCCTATTTACAAACTGTAAGGTTAGCCTGTCACAGTTTCATAGATGCTGGCAGAAATCATGAGATCCTTGGGTCAGAGGACTTCATTTCATGGCACCAGTTGTTTATGCTGGCTCTTTCTGCCTGTCAAGCCCCATGAGGCATAGTGATTACCCAGGTGGATACTCTGTGGGTTGGTACCCAAAGAACACCCAACCTATGGGATCATTTTTAATATGCTGCAGCAAACTTACCCAGACCCTCACCAAGATGGCAGACTGTCTTTAAGAGGCTTAAAAGTGCAATGACCACCTCTGCTATGGAGGGAGACACTATTTCTTTGCAGGCTGGTGACTATATAAACATTATGGAAAGACATTCTGGAAAGAGAGTCTAATTGCCTCTGCTCTTAAGGCAGAAACATGAGACTGATCTATGGAGAACTGTCTCCTGACATTAACAAAAAAAAAAAACAAAACATATTTTAATCTGCATCTCTAAACAAACTTTTTAGTATGCAAATAACCACCTTTTATACTTTTCTCACCAAGTTTTATATTTTCTCTGTGCTGGTGAATGGGCTTATTATGTGCTTACACAACTTCACACAAGCACTAATGCGTTTGACTAAAGTATTTTTCTTTGATAGTACTTTGAGGCAAGAATTCCCAAGAGTGCAAATATAGATGTGTGAACATATCACAAAAGAAAAATCTATTGAAATAAAAGATGCATTCTTATTTTATTGAAACAGTTTAAGAAAATTCAGCTGTGAGAAGAAGTGCTTCACTAGCTAAAATATGTTGCCATCAGTTAAATGACAAATTTTTCCAGACCAAACCACCTAGATTGGCATCACAGTTGCCCTAGTAAGACACCTTGGCTGACTCCCAACACAACCTGCTTATTATTGCAACTATTTGCTTTTATATGCACTTTTCTCAGCCATAGATGCTCAAGAAAGTACAAGCTATGACATCATGCCATTCTTCCTGATAAAAACATTACTTTGAAACATAGATTTTGACATCTCTAATAATCTTTTATGTTGCTTACAAGGCCTTAATAACAAGTTATGACAGTCAAGACACTAAATGCCCATTCAAGCGAGATTTCCATTTTAGTTGCCATAGCAAATAGAGGCTTTGATATTCATGGCTATGCTGTGAATTTGTCATGCTTTTGATTCTTTTTTATTTTAGGCAATGCTTGTTATGTTTCAGGCATTCTACAGATGATACAAAATTATGTCTAACTGTGTGTAGGAGACAATAAAAATGAAAGCATAATAAAATGTCAAATGTGTTCATCTGACTGTAATAATTAATTGTACTCTGCCTACACCAGCAAATATCAAAGTGAAAGAATTTGTTTCAGTTGAGAAAAACAAATTAATTTATGGGAAAATTTTATTTGGAGTGATATATGAGAGTAATGTAAGAAAGAAGATTCTTGTAAATTTGTTTCATCCCCTATCCCAATGATGAGAAAAATGCTTATCATTTAGTAGACAATCAGTACATATATCTTAAATTATTATATTATATTATAAATATAAAGAGGAGTGCTNGAGTGCTAGCTAAGGTCCAGAACCCAGACTTAAATAACAACAATGATTTTTATTTTTTCTCTCTGAATACTTTCCCAGTAAGGCAGTTAGGTGCTTTGTTACATGAAATAAAAAAAATGTATACAAATATATTTATTCACAATGGTGTATATATAACTCACACATGTTTACTGTTAATACATAACAAAATTGATTTTCTTTAATTAGAGGGTATATATTCATAATCATATATATTCATAAATTCACAGTGAAAAGTATAATCTATACTCTTCAATTTGTGCTAAGTCAAATTTGATCTACGTTTCTTAAATTTATTTTGGCCTTTTAATGATTTTGGTATGTTCTCAGCTCTCACTGATGCTTTAGTAATTATTTTAATTGGTTCTCTATTACTTTAATTTCACATAAATGTATTGATTCTCTTTTTCCCTTAGTAATTTTTATACTTTTCTACTAAAAGTTATTTTGTACCATAATTTAGTTTCTGCTAAAAATTTACCCTGGATATGTCAAAGTGAATGATACAACTGCACTTATGTGATAAGTGTTAGTGTAAAACTAATGCCTTAAAGGACTTCCCACGTTGTATCTCTCCATTGGGAAGGTGCCCTGGAGGAAGGCATGGCAATCCACTAAAGTATTCTTGCTTGGAGAATCCCATGGACAGAGGAACCCAGTGGGCTACAGTCCATAGGGTCACAAAAAGTTGGACATGACTGAAGCTCAATGTGTTATTTAAAAAAAAAAAANAAATTCTACACCAATTGTTTAACTTTGGTCCTACTTTCCATTTTGACGTATTTAGTTTCCAGCTTTCCAGCTAACCTTAAGTAACCACATCTTCAACTTTTCCTTTATAGCACTTTTTGGTTTTTGACTATTTCTTTCACATAATATCTTGCTTTTATTTAATGGAACCCCTGTCTTGTCTTGTTTTAAAAAAAAACCAAAATTGTTGCTTTCTTATTTTTCTTTTAGTAGTTGTCTTTGGTTCCTTTTATATTCTCAATGATTCTCTTTTTTTCCTGTTTATTTTGACTTTTGTCTTTCATTAGTGATGTTTTAGATAAATTTTTGTTTCTGTTAATAGATAAGAGAACACTACAACATAGACCAGATGCTCCTTGTGAATACCTGTCATCTACTGATCTTCATTGATATTAATCTAGATGCTTATAGAGGATTGTATGATATCATTGTCAGGTGGTCTTTTCTTCTGAGTCATAAATTTGCCAAGAAGAAATCCTCAAATACCCCAGATTAGTGATTGTAAGATGACTATTAGGGCCCTTGTTATTATGCTGAAGAAAATTGGGGATTCTCACCATCAGAACACATGGTTTGGGTTAATCTTTGCATTTTCTGTGCAGGAAAATCTCTCAATCAATTTCTTGGAGTATTTAGAGCTTACATCCTAGTAGTTTGTGCGTGTGTGCGTGTTCTGTTTTGTCTGATTCTTTGCAACCCCATGGGCTGTAGCCCTCCAGGTTTCTCTGTCCATGGGATTTGCAGGCAAGAATACTGGGGTGGTTTGCCATTTCCTCCTCCAGGAGATGGATAGTCCTGAGCCAGGGATAGGACACACATCTTCTGAGTCTCCTGCATTGACTGGCAGATTATTTGCCACTGAGCCACTTGGAGTTTGTTCAGGCATTAATTTTATTCCAGTATTGTCACATGATGAGGACTATTATGAATGAGCAGAATATGGTAAAACAACCATACGTGTGTCATTTTCTTTATCACTTTTCCCTCTTTTATCATTGTTTTCATAGGGCTTCAGAAAGATGTCCAGATATGTACATGAATTCATTTCACTAAGTTTAACCAGAAAAATTTATTTTGATATATGAATATATTTGAATTGGCCCAACATAGCAAGAAACAAGAGAATGTTGCAGGTTCTGAATGATAAGGGAAGGCACTGTTTCAAAAACCTTGACAATCTTTGGTTTTAGGGCTCAACACAAGTTTCCAAGTCTTTCCTCTGTGCTTAATTTTTAATCCATAAGCAATCTGAAGGAAACATTATAAGGAATGTTCTAAACTTTTACATAGAATAATTTGCATAATGTAATAGAAATACATATTTTATGACAGTATCAGATGAGATTTTGAAAGAAATTATTTTTTAAAAGCAGAGTGTCATTTTTAGTATGTGTTACAAATGTTGAAAGTAATACTGTGTTAGATAACCCACATAGAATTATGAAGCATTCTTCATAATTATTTGTGTTTCTCCAAATACTAATAAAGAGCAAAACCAGATGAATAGAACCAGGGAGAAGCTACGCCCAAGGGTAGGAAAAATCAGTACAAAGACATAGAGAGACCATCTAGTCTGATGAACATTATATTGAACTAGCAAAGCTACTGCTTAGAAACTGGGGGAAAAAATAGTCACTGCTCAAAAAAGCACTAGTAAGTGCCTTGAAAAATGAGAACCATGGCTTCAGTTAAACACTTTAACAATATTTTAGATGTTAGATATGTCTTCAAATTATTTTCCAAACTGATAAGTTTGGGTAGATTGCATATTCAGGCCAAATAAAGTTGAAGTTAAAGATCTGTGGACAAAAATTTGATGGAAATAATGAAAAATTTCCCTAAGTTTTTGTAAAATGTACTTGCATCTTTGGGACATAAAACTTGACAGTCCCGTTTACATGGTAGAAAAGCCACTTAATTATCAGGTTAAGAGGTAATGAAGTGAGGATTTTATTTGAAGAGAAGCAGCCCACAGAATGACTAAATTTATGACTAAATTCCTGATCTAACAAATTAAGTGAAGATAGATCATGTATGGATGTGAGAGTTGGACTGTGAAGAAAGCTGAGCACTGAAGAATTGACGCTTTTGATCTGTGGTGTTGGAGAAGACTCTTGCAGGGTCTGCAAGGGACTGCAAGGAGATCCAATCAGTCCATTCTAAAGGAGATAAGCCCTGGGTGTTCTTTGGAAGGAATGATGCTAAAGCTGAAACTCCAGTACTTTGGCCACCTCATATGAAGAGTTGACTCATTGGAAAAGACTCTGATGCTGGGAAGGATTGGAGGCAGGAGGAAGAGGGGACGACAGAGGATGAGATGACTGAATGGCATCACCGACTCGATGGACATGAGTTTGAGTGAACTCCGGGAGATGGTGATGGACAGGGAGGCCTGGCATGCTGCTATTCATGGGGTCTCAAAGAGTCGGACACGACTGAGCGACTGAAATGCACTGAACTGAACTGAACTGACTGATGTCCCGAGAACAAAGATAAAACGCTATGCATTTAAGAAGCCCTTCATGACCACAACTCAGCTGTTTACTACTTGCTGTTATCAATTATGGATGGCTTAAAAATTGCTGTTTGTTACAATTTATGTATAAAAAACAAATTGTTTTTAATGATGCAATACCATGTTGCAAATAGACCACATCAGATGGCACTGGGTTTATGTGTTGAAATTAAAAGATTCATGCTCCTTGGATGAAAAGTTATGGTAAATCTAAACAGCATATTAGAAACAGAGCCATCACTTTGTGACAAAGGTCCATATAGTCAAAGCTATGGTTCTTCCAGCAGTCATGTATGGATGTGATAGTTGGACTATAAAAAAATCTGAGCACTGAAAAATTGATGCTTTTGAACTGTGGTGTTGGAGAAGACTTTTGAGAGTCCCTTGGACAGCAAGGAGATCCAGCCAGTCCATCTTAAAGGAAATCAGTCCTGGGTGTTCATTGGAAGGACTGGTAGTGAAGCTGAAACTCCAATACTTTGGCCACCTGATGTGAAGAGCTGACTCATTTGAAAAGACCCCGATGCTGGGAAGGATTGAGGGCAGGAGGAGATGGGGACAACAGAGGATGAGATGGTAGGATGGCATCACCGACTCTATGGACATGAGTTTAGGTTAACTCTGGGAGTTGGTGATGGACAGGGAGGTCTGGCCTGTTGCAGTCCATGGGGTTGCAAAGAGTTGGACACAACTGAGTGACTGAACTAAACTTATTATTCCCCAGTCTTTACCTAAGAGAGAATTTAGTAACTGCTTTGAGATATAGTTGGGCTTCCTGGGTGGCTTAGCAGTTAAAAAAACTACCTGCCAATGCAGGAGATGGGGGGTTGATGTCTGGGTCAGGAAGACCCCCTGGAGTAGGAAATGGCAACCCACTCCAGTATTCTTGCCTGGAGAATCCCATGTACAAAGGAACCTGGTGGCCTACAGTCCATGAGATAACAAAGAGTCAAAGACAACTTAAAAACTAAACAACAAAAATAAAAGTATATTTAAAGACCAATAACCATCAAGGCTGTGGACCAGATAAAACTGTTGTAAGGACTAAACGGATCTATATACTTTAACAGTTCCTTTTTGTTGTTCATTCTTTCAGTCATGTCTGGTATTTTGCGACCCCATGGACTGCAGCATGCCAGGCTTCCCTGTCCATCACCAACTCCCAGAGCTTACTCAAACTCATGTCCATCAAGTCAGTGATTACATCCAATCTCATCCTCTGTCATCCCCTTCTCCTCCTGCCTTCAATCTATCCCAGTATCAGGGTCTTTTCTAGTGAGTCAGTTCTTCGCATCAGGTGGCCAAAATATTGGAGTTTCAGCTTCAGCATCAGTCCTTACAATGAATATTCAGGACTGATTTCCTTTAGGATAGACTGGTTGGATCTCCTTGCTGTCCAAGGGACTTTCAGGAGTCTTCTCCAATACCACAATTCAAAAGCATCAATTCTCCAGTGCTCAGCTTTTTTCTATAGTCCAACTCTCACATCCATCCATGACTAATGGAAAAACCATTGTTTTGACTAAATGGACCTTTGTTGGCAAAGTAATATCTCTGTTTTTTAATATGATATCTAGGTTGATCATAGCTTTTCTTCCAAGGAGCAAGTGTCTTTTAATTTCATGGCTGTGGTCACCATCTTCAGAGATTTTGGAGCCCCCCAAAATAAGGTCTCTCACTGTTTCCATTGTTTCCCCATCTATTTGCTATGAATTGATGGGACTGGATGCCATGGTCTTAGTTTTCTGAATGTTGAGTTTTAAGCCATCTTTTTCCCTCTCCTCTTTCACTTTCATCAAGAGGCTCTTTAGCTCTTTTCCACTTTCTGCCATAGGGTGATGTCACCATGCATGCTAAGTTGCTTCAGTCATGCCCAACTCTTTGTGACCCTATGGACTGTTGCCTGCCAGTCTTCTGTGTCCATGGGATTCCCTGGGCAAAAATACTGGAGTGGGTTGCCATGTCCTCCTCCAGGGGATAGTCCTGACTCAGGGATCACACCTGTGTCTCAGTCTCCTGCATTGGCAAGCTGGTTCTGCAGCATTTGGGAAGCCCATCCTATCAGTACTTCTATTCAGTGAAGGTCTGGATTTACTAGAAAGACCCATATAAGAATATAAAATGATTTATAGCAAAGAGAGATTACTTTCAGGATGCCCCTGAAGTACATAATGAAAATATGATAGAGATGTATATTTTTCCTATAGAAGCACATGCTAATGCTTACATTATTTCAAGCAAATAAAACCAAAATTATCTAGAAAATGTTACTGGATGATAATCATAATAAATATTCTCTTATTATCAGGCATTATGCTATGCCTTCAGAATATTGTTTCATTCACAACATCCCAGTGGAAAATGTACTATGCTGCTGCTGCTGCTAAGTCGCTTCAGTTGTGTCTGACTCTGTGCGAGCCCATAGATGGCAGCCTACCAGGCTCTGCAACCCTGGGATTCTCCAGGCAAGAACACTGGAGTGGGTTGTCATTTCCTTCTCCAATGCATGAAACTGAAAAGTGAAAGTGAATTCACTCAGTGGTGTCCGACTCTTCGTGACCCCATGGACTGCAGCCTACCAGGCTCCTCCATCCATGGGATTTTCCAGGCAAGAGTATTGGAGTGGAGTACCATTGCCTTCTCTGGAGTGTACTATAATAATGCTTAATTTTCAAATTGGGGGAAAAGCCTTAAATAGTCTTATGATTTGTTTGTGAAACTATGAAGTGTCAGATCTTTGATCTAAACTTAAGTTGACTCATTCCAAAATCCATTTATGATAACTCTTCGGAAAGCAGGAATAGAAGGAACATACCTTAACATAAGAAAAGCTATATATGACAAACCCACAGCAAGCATTATCCTCAATGGTGAAAAATTGAAAGCATTTCCCCTAAAGTCAGGAACAAGACAAGGATGCCCACTTTCACCACTACTATTCAACAAAAGTTTGAAAGTTTTGGCCACAGCAATCAGAGCAGAAAAAGAAATAAAAGGAATCCAAATTGGAAAAGAAGAAGTAAAACTCCCACTGTTTGCAGATGACATGATCCTCGACATAGAAAACCCTAAAGAATCCACCAGAAAATTACTAGAGCTAATCAATGAATATAGTAAAGTTGCAGAATTTAAAATCAACACACANCTGAAAAGAACATGTACATCTCTGACAGGAAATGGAAAGGCACTGGGTTTCGTTGGCTTCAGTAATGTTTTGACTCAGTTGGAAATGAGATTAATGACTTTGTGAAATCAAAGCCTGCAAGAGACTCCAGCTGTGGACTGACTCAGCTGATTAACCAGCATAGCCTAAGAAGTGGTGTGTAGTTGAATTATGATTGCTTGCCTTCACAGTCATGAAAAATAGCAAGAAATGTTCAAACCCATACACTGATGAAGGGATTAGAGATTCATTTGAATTCCCATATGAATCAAGCTTAGAAAGTATTAAACATTCATTGTAAGACTGTATGTGCATGAGCACCTGTGTATGCACACCTGTCTGTGTGTTTGAGAGGTCTTCTGTATGTTTAAGTATTGGAATGAGGCTTGTGTACATAATCAAAACTGTTTTTTTACCTTAAAACAGGTTTTCCTCAACACACATACACTTTGCCCTATTCTGTGACTGAATGTTAAAACACACAGAGAAAAAAATTGCCAAAAAATTCTGTCACTCAGGGAGCATACATTGGAGCTTAGTCTTTCAAAATCATATCACTTCTAATATAGCTAAATTGGAACTACAGAAAAATAAGATTCCAGGAATTTTTCATTCAGTGAATAAACTATGCATTACTTGACATGCTGTATGATCTTTAATAGCTATTTTTTTGTAATTTGTTTATTTTTAACTGGAGGATAATTGATTTATGATATTGTGTTGGTTTCTGCCATATCTATTCTTTTCTGCAAAGGACAGCATTGGAAGTGTAACTACAATCTTCCCTAGGACATTTGGGAGAGAAAGAGTGACCTGGTTGAATTCTCTTATTTGCATTCTTGTCAACAGGCCTTTGGAGAAACACACACAAGCTATTTGCTACTCGAATGATAATTGAGACTCCTTATCAGTGAAATACTTTAGTGTAGGTATGGATTTTTGCAGACATAGCCAGGTGAAGAGTGTTCAGTAATCACTCTAATTAATGACATATAAAATGGAGATGTTCTATAAAATAACTAGTTCTTTGTCATATATCTGCATGCACTGCTCTAAACAAACCTGCGTGTTTAGTCCTAAAGTGAGAGAAGATAGATTGAGGAGAGATGTATTGATGATGCCAGACACTCCAAGAGAAAACTGCTTTGCTCTGCCACACAATTGCCTGTATCCTTCAAATACTAATAAAATCTATTACTATTAATAGATACAATTTCCAGGTAGTATGAGTTCTGGTTGATATTTGAACATTGATTGTTACCATAAATTGACATTATGAGCATGATTCTTTTTTTTTTCCAACTCATGAGTTCTGTTTATTAGAGATAATAATTTTTCTCTGTCACTATTTGACAAACAAAGATGGAAAAATGTGATGAGGAACTGATAAGCAGGATCATATCTTTACCCATCCTTGGTGTGAAGTGGGAAAGCAGGCAAGTCTTAACAAAAGAATTTGAAGAAAATTGAGTATGACCCTGAGAATTTGCAATGTGGATAGACAGAGTGTGAGCAGAAGGATGATAAGCAACTAACCTCATCCCTAGTCTGTTGCTGGCAGCCTAGGCAAAACTTTGAAGCTTGATCTCTAAAGATGAAGCTAGGATAATTCTCATGCATCCTTAGCCACCTTGGAAGACAATATATTCGATCACAATATAGGTCAATTAAATTATTGATTACCTGGAAAAATATGCACCTAAGGGTCATGGCTAGTTAACTGAATTACAATACAATACAATAAACACAAACAAAAAACTCCACAAACTGTTCTGTTAAATAGCTAGAGCATTTTACAGAGAAATGCTATTAGAAGCTTGGTAATGGTTCAAATGGTAAAGAATCTGCCTGCAGTGCAGGTGTGGGTTCAATCCCTGGATTGGGAAGATCCCTTGCAGAAGGGAATGGCACCCCACTCCAGTATTCTTGCCTGGAGAATCCCATGGATGGAGGAGCCCTGAGGGCTTCAGTCCATAGGGTCACAAAGAGTTGGACATGACTAAGTGACTGACACTTTCATTGATCAAATATACTCCATATGTCAAATCTGAATCTAGATACTCTCTTGTAACTATCTGGGGGAAAAAATGTGAAGAGGGTGTCTTTATCCTCCAGACTTTTTCATTTGAAGGAGAAAATGCAAATTCCATTTTTATTGTGATTAACAACTTGATGAGAAGTGTTGCAAACAAATGTCTCATGAACAATGCAGAACATCAAGTTTAACTTTACTTTATTTACAGGACCTCAGTACTTCCCAAGAAAAGGGTAGGAGAGGATACCCTCCAGAAGGATCAAGTTCAGACTCTAGATACTTAGGGGTGAAGGCCTAAGTGATAAGGCTGGAAATATTCTATGATCTGAAGTCATGAAAAAGCCATAAAACTTAACAACTTCTGTGATAATTTTGAAAATAATAGTATGAATAAGGAGGTTGTTTTTTTTTTTTTTGAGTTTTGTGCCAATTTTTTAAAAACCTCTTTTTGTGTAAATGTCTCAATAGATGAATACTAAATACTAAACAGAGGCCTTTTGTTTTGGTTTTTGCTCTTTTAGGAATTAATGACTTACTTTTTTCTTTTTTATTCATCATCTCTTGACCACGGGCCTACAGATAAGATATGTACTCTCCTTATTCTCCAATTCTCCATTACCTGTTTCAAATCTATCTCCACGTTCCACCAACCCCCTCTACATCTGTTCTCTAAACACTACATCTCTTTTCTAAAACCACCAGTATTTGAACTGCCTGTCATCAGATTACATTAGCTACAACCCCTCATTCAAGTCACAATCCACTGACCACTCATTTCTCAAATAATTTTGCTTTGGGCTTATAATCACTCTCTTATATATTGCTCCCTTCTTAAGGCTCCTTCACTTCAGCGTTTACATGATTGTTTCATCCGAAAACTTGCATCTTTATCTCTTCAATTCCTCTTCTGTAATAATTGTGTCCATCTCCTCCATACAGCTGATAACTTCCACAGTAAACGTCTGGCCTCAGTTGTAACTACCACTCACACTCTCTCACTATCTCATACCTTTTCAGCTCACTCTCTCTAGGACCCTGACTCCCCAATTTTTCAACCCCATTGGGAATGATACTGCCATCTTTTCATTGCCCGTTTTCTCTTTGGTAGACTTTTTTTCCCCTCTAATGCTCCAATTTTTTGCCTCTCTTTTCAACATATTGGTTTGGGGGGAAACAAAACAAGCAAGCAACAACAGCAAAGATCCATAACCAGTTACATTAAATTACCTACTTTGCCTCTGCAATTCTGCAGTTGCCTGTAATGGATAAACTCACAACTCCACTAATTGATTCTATTTAAAATTCAGGGCAAAATAACTTCTGGGAAATCTTCAATGCAGTCAGTTAATCATAATGTAGTTGTCTAGAATATTCTTTACTCTTCAGCAGTAAAGCATAAACTTATAAGCATATTATAAATACTTCATTTATTGCATTGAATTTGCCATATTAATTGCTATTTATTAAATGTGAATCTACTTTTTATAGACAAGAATATACAAGCAAAAACTAACATTTTATAACCTGGTGCTTTTGCCCATTTTGTTTTTATAAGGTTTAACCTACTTAGAAATTATCTAGGTACCCAAATTGCCATTCATTCACCTAATATTTTATTAATATATAAAAAGTCCTAGAAGTGCTATTTGGTTGACTTTATAGATCATCACAATTTTTCCTAATATTGCAATTTCATCATAGGAGTGACATTCAAAAAGTTTATGTTCAGTACTAACTAAAAATGATTTGTAGAATTACTGTAGTCCAAAAGAACCTATCCTTTATTGTACAATGATGTTGAATGCGTACATTTATATTATTGTATCCTTGAATATTTAGGAAGAAATGATAACTTATCTGACCCATAAACCCAGTATATGACTGGTTTCTTCATTCTATAAGAATAACAAACAGGGTTCAGTAGTAAGTGACTTGCTTGCCAGAGGTGACCCCAGTAATAGTTGCCAGAAGAAGTGAAAGAAGGAAAATGTTAGTCGCTCAGTCATGTCCAACTCGTTGCTACTCTCTGAACTGTAGCCCACCAGGCTCCTCTGTCCATGGAATTCTTCAGGCAAGAATGCTAGAGTGCATAGCCATTCCCTTCTCCAGGGAATGTTCCAGGACCAGGGATAGAAGCTGGGTCTCCTGAAATAAGTGTCAAAGTTGGGTTTCAAACTCCAACTCATTGGCCCTAGAACTGGGGTTTCTCACACGACACTGTAGGGCCCCTGCCATGTCCGTCCTCAGTCACCTGTGTATGACAGGTGCCAGATCAGCAGTGAGAAGTCAGAGCATTACCTGTTCAACCGTGCAGGGAAGGTGCACACCAAGTGCCTCAAGTGTTTTGCTGCTCTGACCAAATCCAGGAATATCTGAGGAGAGTGCTTTGAGTACTGATTTGGGGTTACAAATACCTTTAAGCAAGTGGGATATTAAAAAATACAGACTCTGTGAATAATAAGGATGAATAATGTAGGTAGATAGATGCATACAGCTACATAGACATAGAGACTGGATAATGTGTTACCATCTGTTTTCAAGTAATATTATACTACTTTGTGTAGCTGGCTCAGATGGTGAAGAATCTGCCTGCAATTCAGGAGGCTCTGGCTCAATCCCTGGGTCAGGAAGACCCCTTAGAAGGAAATGGCTACATGCTCTAGTATTCTTGCTCGGAGAATTTCACAGACAGAAGACCTGGTGGGCTATAGTGCATGGGGTCGCAGAGTCAGACACGACTGAATAACTAACACTTCGTTACTACTGGTTTAAATCAGTCACAACAATGTGATAATTTCCATTGCTTTCAATACATATTTTATCCTATTTTAATTATATGTCCTACTTTCATGCTTAGCTGAGTGCATTGCTTCTCTTTGCTTAAATTATTGTCTAATTGCTTATAGATCACATTGAGTTGGAGGACATCAATCAAGTAATAGTAGTGGCTGAGCATTTGCTATTACACAGGACTTGTTGCAAGCGGTTTACATACATTTCAGGTGGACAGCGCAGTGATTCAGTCATATATCTCCCTGTGGTTTGTTTATATTCTTTGATATATATTTCATAACCATATGCAATGAATAAGAAAATGTGGATTTTTATCTGAATGAACACTGCATTTTAGTTTTTTATAAAAAGTATAAACATTTTAATCAGAAAATAAATAATATGGCTTATTACTTCCCAATTGGTTTCTGAAACAAAATAAAAGAAATAAATAAGTATTGAGTATTAGGAATTCTCATTAAACAGCTATGTTTAATGACTAACGGGTGCTTGCCGAGTTTTAAAGCTATTTGTCAGCCACTAAAATGTCCCTGAGCTGTTAATTATTGATGACAGTTATTTCACCAGCAAAAGTTACCTCATTAGCATGACAAGAGATGGATGTCCTCATTAGACACTTCCTTGTTTTGAAAACTACATGCCAACTTTTTCTCCAGGGCCAGAAACATTAACAAGTAGAAACTTTGCCCATTGAGTACTCTCTATATTATTTTATTTAGAATTTATGAAATCACAATTTAGAAATCAAAACTTTATATTGGAAGAAAATTTATTTGAAAATTCCCATTGAGAAGAAAAAGACAAACTGTAATATGGAAAGATTTTTTTTAAAAATATTGCCTATATACAATATTTTGTAAATTGGCCTGTTAGTGTTCTGAGCTCATGAACCAGCTCACCTTCATCTTTACACTTACACATTCTGAGCTTTCTTACCCAAATGAGATGAAAACTTACATCGATGCATAAACAGGAACACAAATGTTCATAACAGTTTTATTCATAATCAATAAGAACAACTACATGTGAAGTCTTTTGATAAGTGAATGGATAAATAAATTGGCCTAGCCATACAATTGAATATTATTCAGTCATCAAAAAAAAAAAAACAACAACTATCAAGCTTATGAAAGCCATGAAAAATATGTGGGGTATTTAAATGGACATTTGTTATTATTGTTTAGTCACTAAGTCATGTCTGACTCTTTGTCACCCCGAAGACTATTGCTCAGATGAACAACATGAATTCCTTATTCCCAAATTCAGACTTAAATTGAAGAAAATAGGGAAAACCGCGAGACCATTCAGGTATGACCTAAATCAAATCCTTTACGATTGTAGAGTGGAAGTGACAAATGGATTCAAGGGATTAGATCTGATAGACAGAGTGCCTGAAGAATTATGGACTGAGGTTAGTGACATTGTACAGGAGGCAGGGATCAAGATCATCCCCAAGAAAAAGAAATGCAAAAGACAAAATAGTTGTCTGACGAGGCCTTACAAATAGCTGTAAAAAGAAGGGAAACAAAAGGCAAAGGAGAAAAGGAAAGATATACCCATTTGAATGCAGAGTTCCAAAGAATAACAAGGAGAGGTAAGAAAGCCTTCCTCAGTGATCAATACAAAGAAATAGAGGAAAACAATAGAATGGGAAAGACTAGAGATCTCTTCAAGAAAATTAGATACCAAGGGAACATTTCATGCAAAGATGGGTACAATAAAAGACAGAAATGGTATGGACCTAACAGAAGTAGAAGATATTAAGAAGAGGTGGCAAGAACACACAGAAGAGCTATACAAAACAGATCTTCATGAGCCAGATAACCATGACAGTGTGATCACTCACCTAGAGCCAGACATCCTGCAATACGAAGTCAAGTGGGCCTTGAGAAGCATCACTGCGAACAAAGCTAGTGAAGGTGAAGGAATTCCAGTTGAGCTATTTCAAATCTTAAAAGATGATGCTGTTGAAGTGCTGTGCTCAATATGCCAGCAAATTTGGAAAACTCAGCAGTGGCCACAGGACTGGAAAAGGTCAGATTTCATTCCAATCCCCAAAAAAGGCAATGACAAAGAACAGTCAAACTACCACACAATTGCATTTCACACACTAGCAAAGTAATACTCAAAATTCTCCAAGCCAGTCTTCAATAGTATGTGAGCAATGAGCTTGCAGATGTTCAAGCTGGTTTTAGAAAAGGCAGAGGAACCAGAGGTCAAATTGCCAACATATGTTGGATCATCGAAAAAGCAAGAGTTCCAGAAAAACATCTATTTCTGCTTTATTGACTACACCAAATCCTTTGACTGTGTGGATCCCAACAAACTGTGGAAAATCTTCAAGAAATGGGAATACCAGACCACCTGACCTGCCTCCTGAGAAATCTATATCCAGGTGAGGAAGCAACAGTTAGAATTGGACATGGAACAACAGACTGATTCCAAATCTGGAAAGGAGTACATCAAGGCTATATATTGTCACCCTGCTTATTTAACTTATATGCATGGTACATCATGTGAAATGCTGTTCTGGAAGAAGCACAAGCTTGAATCTAGACTGCCAGAAGAAATATCAATAACCTCAGATATGCAGATGACACCACTCCTATGGAAGAAAGCAAAGAAGAACTAAAGAGCCTCATGATGAAAGTGAAAGAAGAGACTGAAAGAGATGGCTTAAAACTCAACATTCAGAAAACTTAGATCATGGCATCCAGTCCCATCACTTTGTGGAAAATAGACGGGGAAATAATGGAAACAGTGAGAGACTTTAATTTGGGGGGCTCCAAAATCACTGCAAATGGTGACTGCAGNAAAACTCAACATTCAGAAAACTTAGATCATGGCATCCAGTCCCATCACTTTGTGGAAAATAGACGGGGAAATAATGGAAACAGTGAGAGACTTTAATTTGGGGGGCTCCAAAATCACTGCAAATGGTGACTGCAGCAGTGAAATTAAAAGACACTTGCTCCTTGGAAGAAACACTATAACCAAGCTAGGCAGTATATTAAAAAGCAGAGACATTACTTTGCCAACAAAGGTCTGTCTAGTCCAAGCTATGGTTTTTCCAGTAGTCATATATGGATGTGAGAGTTGGACTATAAAGAAACCTGAGCACCAAAGAACATATACTTTTGAACTGTGGTGTTGGAGAAGACTCTTGAGAGTCCCTTGGACTGCAAGGAGATCCAACCTGTCAATCCTGAGGGAAATCAGTCCTGAATATTCATTGGAAAGACTGATGGTGAAAGTGAAACTTAATACTTTGGCCACCTGATGGGAAGAACTGACTCATTTGAAAAGACCTTGATGCTGGGAAAGATTGAAGGCAGAAGTAGGGGATGACAGAGGATGAGATGGTTGGATGGCACTACCAACTCAATGTCATGAGTTTGAGCAAGCTGTGGGAGTTGGTGATGGACAGCAAAGCCTGGTCTGCTACAGTCCAAGGGGTCACAAAGAGTCGGATACGACTGAGCAACTGAACTGAGACTGTAGCCCACCAGGTTTATCAGTCAATGGGCTTTTCCAGGAAAGAATACTGGAGTAGGTTGTCATTTCCTCCTCCAGGGGATCTTCCTGACCCAGGGATCTAACCCACATCTTCTGCATTGCAGGCGAATTCTTAACTGCTGAGCCACCAGAGAAGTCCAAATTCACATTGCTAAGTGAAATTAGCTAGTTTTATATTACATATTTTTTTTTATTCAACTATGTTGCATTCTGGAGAAAACAAAACTATAGGTATGTAAAAAACTTAGTTGTTGACAGAACTTCAGGAGAAGGTGGGAAAAATGAGCAAAAGGAGCACATCAGATTTTTAAGGCAGAGGAACTCTTCTGCATGGTACTATAGTGGTAGAAACATGAAAGTATGCATTTGTCAAAACTCATAGAACTTCACAGCACAAAAAAGTCCTCTAATGAGGATTATGAATGTTTGCCAGTAATAATGTGTTAATAATCATTAATCAACTGTAACAAATATATGACCCTAAAGCTAGATATTAATAGAGAAACTAGTGGAGAAAGAAGGAGTTATATGAGAATTCAATACACTATTACACTGCTCAGGAATATTCAGTTTTATAAACCTAAAACTGCACTAAAAACTCTATTAATTTGCAAAAGTGAGTGTTGGTTGCCATTCACTGTCAAAATAAGGATTAAAATTAACATCATCTATCTCCAGGTATCGGAGAAGGCAGTGGCAACCCACTCCAGTACTCTTGCCTGGAAAATCCCATGGACGGAGGAGCCTGGAAGGCTGCAGTCCATGGGTTCATGAAGAGTTGGACACGACTGAGTGACTTCACTTTCACTTTTCACTTTCATGCATTGGAGAAGGAAATGGCAACCCACTCCAGTGTTCTTGCCTGGAGAATCCCAAGGACGGCAGAGCCTAGTGGGCTGCCGTCTATGGGGTTGCACAGAATCGGACATGACTGAAGTGACTTAGCAGCAGCAGCAGCATCTCCAGGTATATGGGGAAGGTGACATTTTGATACAAATGTAATTTGACATACAAATTTGATATACAAAATTTTGTCAACTTCGGAGTTGTATTTGTACATGTGTAGCAGCATGAATGTCCAATGTGCCATCTCCACTTGATCTTCAGCATTGTCATGCTTTTGTCTACATATGTTCTTGCTGGAGGTTATGTTTTCATGGTGTTTTTTTTTTTCCCTTATAATAATTCAATGAACTTTGTAAGTATGAGAACTACTTCTGAGCCCATACCTGCTTGTTAGTGGAGAATAATGCTGTACTCATAGCAAATGTTTCCTAAATTTGTGAGAATTATTGCCATTCTTTCTGCTTGTATTTGTGTCAATATAGTTTTTGACATGGCTTTTGAAATTGCTAGGCTTTGCATGACAGCATGACACAGTTATTTGTGTGTGAAACAGTCCTCAGTAAACTTAAGTGATTTAGTAATTTTAATTTTGAATATCTAATTTTAACATTGTGTTCTAGCATCTCATTGATAGAATAAGGCTTCCCTGGTGGTTCAGTGGTAATGAACACACCTACAATGCAGAAGACATGGGTTCAATCCTTAGGTTGGGAAGATCCCCTGGAGGAGGAAATGGCAACCCACTCCAGGATTCTTGCCTGGGAAATTTCATGGAGTGAGGAACCTGGCAGGCTACAGTCAATGGAGTAGCAATACAGTTGGACACAACTAAGCAACTAAACAACTGATTGATAATATAAAGCAGTCTGTCCTTGTGCTTTAAATAAGGGAGAAATTACCTAAATATTCACTCATAAAACTGAAGTAATCAAGTTTTATACCATAATTAAGTTGCCCTCATACAGAGAGACTCTTGGGTATTTCTTATGTCATACACTGAAGACGAAGTGCAGTACAGCCTGCTTCTTAATCTGTGTTCCTTCTCATTTTGGTCATGACTAAGACCGGTAAGTTTCCTGGGTGCAATATTCTATTTATATTCTTTTAAACTTTCTCTTGTTACTTCCTGCTCCTTGAATATCTCTTCCAAGTTTCTTTATATAAATAACCCAGTCTTTAATACACATATCCAGCTCTATCTTGTCTAGAAGCCTTTTATGTGCTTTCTCTTTGAACTATATGGAACTTTGCAATTCACCTATAGTTCCCTGAGGATACATTTGCGTTCTTATATATTCAAATGGCCTGATCAGGTTGTTTGAAAAAAGTCCACATTCCCCCTCACTTTAACCGTACCTCCTCTCCTTCCTCTACTGTCCCTGTCAATTTGTCATAGAAATATCTTTTGAAACTGAAGTATGTATAGAATAATGAAAAGAAAATTCAAGGACTTAGAGGGCATAGTGATTTTTTTCCCCATTAAGTATTCTTACTTAAATTCAGCTTAACTCTAGCTTTGTGGTAAATTACAAATTATTTCATCTTTTCTAAGGAATAAAAAGCATTCTTCAAAGCTTTACCAACTTTGTTCTTGCATATGATGTTGAGTTTATATTCATTTTCCACAGTTCCATTTTACCTTATTGCAAAGGGAAGTTAAGCACTCAGATTTTGCCACACTAAATGCCTTCCAACTTTATTCTTCAATATAGAAGAAGCTGTATAGGAAAGATATTTGAGAAATCGGAAAAACAACCATTATAATTTCAAAGACAGTCAACCTTCATCTCATTTAATGGTGTTCAAATGATTATTCTCATATAAATGGTTTTAAAATAGTATTCCTTTTGAAATATAATACTACAATTTATGGGAACCATATTTTGCTGGGAAACCAAACACTCTAGTCATTATTTCTTTATTAGTTTGCACCATTCTTTTTTCTGTAATTCAGAAAGTAATCTTATTTTGAAGAAAGAGAATTAGATGTTGTCTTTATTTATGAAACAATGATTATTAAAATGTTTTTTTCTCTCACTTCTATTTTTGTAAATGATTGAAGGAATCGTTAATATTAGTGTGAAGAGTTAAAGGAGGTTGAGGTCTGACACTGACAGTTTCAAACACAAACCAGGAATGTTGTGTCTCCCATATAGAAAATGCTGAAGGATTATGGTAGTTCTGGTGGGGATGTTTGTTGCCATCCTAGGAAAGTATAATTTAAAGGATATAATTTATAGGTAGACATGAAATCAGAAGGATTTTTAATTGTTAGCAATAACTCAAACATCATCAGAGTTACTTCTGGGTACACATTACAATACAATTTGGTTGACATNTTACAATACAATTTGGCTGACATTTTCATTTATGACTTTGGTGATGACTTTTTAGACAATAAGAGAGACAATTTAGTAATTACAGAGCTTTGACTTAGCAGCTGGCATTTTATTTTCTGTTTTACCTTCAAAATTTAGAATTTCTAAATTTTAGCTTGATCTAATTTAGAACCACTTGAGAAGAAAACCCCTCATTCCTGGCTCACCGCCCTTCATTTTTATAGAGATGAACCAGTTCTTCCATTCAGGTATGAAGGGTTAGCTCTACTATCTGCTTGACTTTTTGTTCTTAAAAATAAATGAACAGGACTTCCCTGGGGCTCCACTTCAGACTCTGCTTTTCCACTTTAGGGACTGCAGGTTTGATCTCTGGTCGGGAGAGTGTTTCATGCCACAGACAAAAGAAACAGACAAAAATAAACAAATAAATACTTACTCATAGAAAATAGTGTGATTATTCATGCAATTTTCCTTTGGAGATCGTCATTTAGTATTTGCTAACAAGTATAACTTTTTAATTAGGAAGTAATATTTGAGGCATTTTTAGTGCCAGAGAGGTGGGGGAGATTTTCAGTTTACTTCTTTAAGATTAAGAAGCATGTGCAATTTCTCTCAAAATATACAAAGCTGCTTGGTGAAGTGTTAATGGTTTTATTATATTTTTCTCATTACTATATCTGTTTGCTCTCTCATTTGCTTCCTCAAATGTGGACTTTCATTGTTAAATTTCATGTGTTTTAGCATCATTTGCTTTCAAGGATGATTTAAAAAGTTAAATGGATACTACAGAGTTATTTGGCAGTGAAGACCATAAAGACGTATATAACTGTGAAGCTAATTTCTACTTAGTATCACATGATGGCCAGATAGAGATAGCTTTTCTGAGCAAATGTAGCAGAGAAATAGGGGGAAGAAAAGAGAGAAAACTTCATCATCATTAAGGAAAAATTGTACCGATTCCTATCTTTTCTCTGACTCATTAAGAATGCCCTTCTCCCATTCATTTTGATATCCTCCTAGTTTAAATCCCTTCAAGGCTTTACTAGGTGCACTATTAAAAACTAATAAATCCAAGTTACTTATTTAGTCAAGCTTGAGGGGGTAATAGAGATTGCATTCTTCGAGTCTGTATTATATACCAGTGAAAATTCTTTGTTATAAGAAAGTGTATGGTTAGATCAAGGACATAGTCTCAATGTGTAGGCACATTTAAGAGGAGAAGACAGATTTTTTCTTCAAAGATGAAACTGAGTATTTTCTGTGCTAGTTTCGTCTGAGAGACAGCTTGAACTACAAATTAGCAATTTGATTAAAATAGAATATGCCATTTATTTTAAATTATTTACATCACATTGTTTACAGGGCTTTATTTTATATAATTCATAAAATTACTTTAAGTTAAACATTACACACTGATATATTTCTGATCTAAATACATGTCAATGTTTGGCAAA